>JAPYKE020000291.1:0-117500 GCA_028554795.2 Sinohyriopsis cumingii
AGCTTGGTTCTTATTTCATTCTGACACTGGGATGGTGGCCCCATGAGGCCAAATGATCTTAGGCACTCACCTTTACAGTTCACTCTTGTGTCACCCCTTTCCAAGTGGATTCAAGTCTCAGCCAACATTGGTTTATGAGAAAGCTTGCCATAAGCTCCCATGGGTCTTTGGTTCTTCCCAGGATTTTTTCAGGCTGTTCCGCCACTGAAATATATTGGCTGTCATGTATCATGTGCTGATAAATTGTGTTAAACCCACAAAATCACAAACCTCATTGTGACTCTAAATTTGTAGTTTAGCTTGCCAGCAAAAACGTGAAAATTTGTACCTTATGAATTTAAAATGGTTCACAGTAGATAAAATAAAGATGATACAGTTCATAGGAAACCTGTTAATTTTAAGCCAATAAATATTTAAGAAGTAATATTTTTAGCTTTTGTTACATTTGCAAATGTCATAGATATGTATTCATGATTATATTGCACTGATTTTTCAGGGGACATGATCAAGACCGCCATAAGCGTAGCCAGAAACTGTGGAATGGTGAAACCAAGAGACCAGGTTATTATTGTGAATGCCCATAATCCCGATAAGGATGGCCTAGCCAGGATTGAATGGGAGCATGCAGAAATGCCCGTGGAAGAAAATGGTGAATACTCTGAGCCTGATTTCGAGGTAAATTGAATCAATTCTTGCCTTATTAAACTGCAAGAGTTTCTGATTGCTATATTGTATGATTTTTTTTTTGAATATACATAGTCAGATTGCAGCTTTCCTTTGCCCTTATGCACTTCATTATAATGCAGTTCCAAATACGATACAGTATCAGTTTGGAATCGTTATCAAAATATAACTAGAGTAACCCATCAGGGCAAAATTGTCATTATAATTGTCTTACCTGCATTAACATGTAGTGGAGCATAGATGTCACTTTTTAGCTATGGAGTCATTGTCAGTCACCAATTTTAAGATTTTGTGTCAAGGTTTTAGAAAGTCTATGCTAGCCAGGGTCTTCAGAGCAAATAAGTATGTGCAATGCCAAGCCAATCAGAATGGTTTACTTTTACCAATAAAATTGAAATCTTCTCATGAAACTTAAACTGTCCTTGACAGGAATGTTTTGAATAACACGTGACTATCAAAATAACTGGTGACTTACAAAGTGTTTGAAATCTATATCTATCAAGTGATTTTATTGGTCTCAATTGCATGTCTCACCCATAAATAACAAAATCACATGACATTGTCTTACACAGGAATTATTCTGTGTATACCAAGTGTTGGGATGGAGGTGGTAAGCTAGCAGAGATGATAACATTACATCATAGTGCAATTTACAGGAGAAATGATGCCTCTCTGCCATAGCTATGGCTGTCATTACCAAATATAGACAATGCATTCTGTGGAACCCTTGTTTTAGTACAGTCAGCTTTAGTTATAATGGAATTTTTTGGGATGTCACAGAAAATTGATTTATAGAAAAATTAGTTTTAAATATTGGAAAATACATACAAATGGAATAGATATATATCTCTTACTCAGTCTTCTCATTTATTCATCTCATATGTGTGATTTGGATTTTTAACATAGCTTCAACAATGTTTCAGTCATCGCTATGATGTCTGCAGTAAGGCACTGGGGCATCATGCCGCAGACAAGTAGCATGATGTCCCACCCAGTCACATTTTCTTGACATCACGCCAACAAGTCCTAACACTAACCTCTTAATGCTGAACACAGTGAGGCAGCTGTTAATACCATTTTTGTAAGTCTTTGGTATAACTCAGCTGGGGTTTGAACCCTTGACCTGCCGTATACAAGGCGGATGCTTGAACCACTTAGGCCATTCATATATCTGATTTGGTAATAAAATAAGTCAAGAAATTTAAGGCATGATCATTCCAACATTTGTAACTCTCACAAAACAGTTGGAATTGAATTCTAATGACTGCATATTGTATTTGATTACTTTATTTTCTCTCTAGATGTAGACACAGTTATTATGGTACATTATATAGCAGTGCATACTTTCATATTGCAACACCTTTTAAAGACCCAGTGTCTGTAATGGAGATCTTTGCAAATAGAAATATGCTCACTTTCCATCCTGCTATGATTTTATCTGATCAAACCAAGAATTATAGTTATATTTGTACCACTATTTAATTGATGCTCTTTTCCAGCACTTGGGGAATGGGAATGGAGCATTCTCCCCAACAGTTAGTTTCTTTTATGATGATGGCTTGATATTCATGCCCTTGCAGTCATGACTTTATACGAAAGATATGAAACATAACAAGTCATGCAGCTTTTGATGGATTCCCATGCAGCTTGGTAAATATTATGGTCATTGCCTGAAGATGCTCATCGTGACAAATAAATTTGCTCCCAGCATTTCCAAACAAGTTATTGCCCTTTTCATATTGCAGCTGAATGCATAGTGTGACAGAATTTGTTGAACACAACTAATCTTGCAGTTTCTTTACGGATCACTTAGAAAATTGGTAAATATCATCATTATCTGAAGATGCACTTATTGACAAGCCACCTTTTGAATTTGAGTTAGATGTAATATGTGACAGAACTTTGTGAACACAACTCGTTTCACAGTTCTTAGTGGAGATTTATGAAACTTAGTATATAACAGGGCAATCATCAGATGTTGTGCATATCAACAGATCGCTCTACTTACAGAATTATTGGTACCCCTGGCTACTATACCTTTTGCTCTTAAAGGGCAGAGGATCATTTGTTGTCTGTCAGCATTTATATCTTTTACTTCTCAGAGGTCACTGGGACAACTTTTTAATCTGGTTTGGTATTAATGTTCCTTGGGATGTCCTTGGCTAAATAATGGCTTAGACAGTTTCAGTCAAACTTGGTAGAAATGTTTTTTAGAAAACATTGTTTTTTTAACATTATGTATAGTGTAGCTGCCTTAGCAAGAATGTGGTTTCTTTAGCAGCAAGATGATAAACCTATTTTCAACATCACAGCATTAGCTGAGCCAATTTCAATCACTCATGGCAGAAATGTTTGTTAGGGCAAGCGCCATCAGAAGTATGTTAGTAGTGGTTTCCTTAGCATTGGTGTGGCTTTATTAACAACCAGTTGGAAAACCTATTTTCCACATCACTGAAAAGGCTGAGCCATTTTCAGACAGCTTGGCAGGAGTGTTTCTTAGGGCCTGCTAAATCTTGATTGTTTCCACTGTGATTCCCAAAGCATGCAGCACTGATCATTGTAGACTCAGATCTGCTGATGTAGATTGATGCACCAGCTGATCAGAGTCTCTGCTTTTTCCACATGTGATTTAAAGCTAGTGGTAAGAAATCAACGAAAATAATTGAAGGTTGGTTGGATAAGTCAAATAACCAAATGTTTTATTATAATTTTTCATGCAAAAATATAACATTTTATTTTACTATTTGATTTACTGGGATGAGATCTTCCAGAAGTAAAAACTGTAAATAGCTTTTTATTAGGATAGTCTTCCATGGTTTAGTTCAGCACCAGTGCTGAAAACAAATGTGCTAGTAAACCATTACACTTTATGGGAAACAAGAAACGGTACTATTACCAGTATGCAAAAAAGACATTGTCACTGAAAATTTGTAGCAAATTTTTCAAACTGTTTAAAATCAATAAATAATAGGTTATAAAACCAAACCAAACCAAACCATCATCCGTCTTTAACTGTTTAAAGCAAACAGTAGACCTAATCTTTTGTCACATGTGATGGCAAATCTGAGTCAAACCTGTTCAGTTTGTTATGTGGATAAATACTCCGAGTTATAGGTAAGAATTGGCTCGTTTTGAAACTTTTTGCTTTCTGGTGTGGAATTAATTGCATTATTAAAATTCAACAGGGTATTTTATGAACTCTATAAAACACTAACTTATGACGCCAGACTGAATCTTAATCATCAAGACGTTAATCAAGCCCAAAAGAATATTTGAAGCAGTTTAGCGACCATGATCAATTGAGGATACATTTGATTATGTGTCTCTGTTTGAATGAGTGTTCTTATGGTCATCAAGTACTTCAATTTTAAATGTGGCTGAAACCTTTAAAACTTGTCCTGAATGAATAGTGTATAAATGATCAAATGCACTGTTATAAAATATGGACTTTGGTTACAGGTGATGGTCTAAATGCTGACAGCTGTGGAGCAAATGTTTCAAATTAATTAACTTGGGTAACTGGAACATGTAAAACTTGTTTGCGCAGTTTTTGTTAATTTGTAAATAATACACACAATACACTTCATAGTGCTTTTGTTATTCACTCTTTATCTGATCAGACTTGCAGGTGTCATTTAAAAAAATATATTTCAAGTTGGCACAAAATTTATGCAGATATTTTGGCATTAGTAAAGGACTTGTATTTAATAGATGTGAAACATTTTTTACCATTGTTGAACCCTTTAAGAAAGGTCCTTTCCAACATATCAGTCATCCTTATGTAGAACTTCTTTATTTAGTGATTCACATATTGAGTGAATCAACACTTGCTTTTCAGAATACTCCATTTCTGCAATCTTCATCTTATCACTATAATAGTGAGAAAGAGGTTTGTATTAGAAATTGACATTCCAACTTTATGTATTGTTAATTCTGGCTGTTACTTTATTTTTGTTTATTCATCAGAACTGTGTATATCTACAGTTTTAAAAAAAAATCCTATTGTTTTGTAGTATGTTAAGCTTGATAAATACCTGAATATATTACAAGGTTAAATCTCGGTAGTACATGGTTTTCTTGCCTGTAGAATTGTATGAAATACTAGTCATTTGGCAGACAGGATTATGAGATATAGATGTCAGTTGGCAGACAGGATTGTATGAGATGTAGATGTCACTTGGCATACAGGATTGCATGAGATATAGATGTCACTTTTCAGACAGGATTGCATGAGATATAGATGTCACAGGATTGTATGAGAAATCAATGTCACTTGGCAGACAGGAATACTAGATATAGAAGTCACTTGGCAGACAGGATTGTATGAAATATAGATGTAACTTAGCAGACAGGATTGTATGAGAAATAGATGTCACTTGGCATACAGGATTGTATGAAATATGGATGTAACTTGGCAGACAGGATTATGATATATAGATGTCACTTGGCAGACAGGACTGTGTGAGATATAGATGTCACATAGCATACAGGATTGCATGAGATATAGATGTCACTTTTCAGACAGGACTGTATGAGATATAGATGTCACATGGCATACAGGATTGCATGAGATATAGATGTCACTTAACAGACAGGATTGCATGAGATATAGATATCACTTGGCATACAGGATTGTATGAGACATAGATGTCACCAAACAGACAGGATTATGAGATATAGATGTCACTTGGCAGACAGGATTGCGTGAGATATAGATGTCTCTTGGCAGACAGGATTGCATGAAATAAAGAGGTCACTTGGCAGACTAGATTGTATGAGATACAGAGGTCACTTGGCAGATAGGATTGTTATCGTAATAATCCTCTGGTCTGTTCTTGTTACATATATTTAATTATGCTACATTAGATGTATACAATCTTAGAATGTATACAGTCTTAGTGTTTACCCCAGAAATGTATGTATTCAACCCACAAAGTTACTGGAGTAAAATTCTTGATATGGTCATTGTCAGTATTCATCTTTCCTAAGTGAAAGAAACATGTGGCAGTAATGCTTTGAAAAGAGGTTAAATGCATGGTTAGGTAAAGGCACAAATTTAAAATCTTACCAATAGTAATAATAACCATTAATTACAGTGACTATATATATGTGACATATAAGATATTTCTTAATTTTACTAGGCTATTTCTATTTCTTTCATGCTTCCCTTAAAAATTCCTTGTGTGAACTTTGATTTATATCATTGAAGAGCAAAATATGTGTTTACTTGCTCATTAAATGTACCTTTAAAAAAATATGATATAACCAGTCAGTAGCATTTAGGGTACCCTTTGATTTTGTCCTTTCAGAAATATACTACTAAAATGGCAGTAGAGATTTTTAATTTGAGTTTTAGCTTTAATTTGGAGCAATAAGCTTCATGAATGTCATTAAATTATTAACTATCTACAACTGAAACCAGTCAGAAACATTTTAAAAACTACACAGTCTTTCTTGTAACCTGGGATTCGGTGCTGTGCTATACCACATTAATTACTGTAACTGACAGGAAATTAAATGTTAATTTTTTTTTTGCATTTATATTAAATTAAGAAAATTGATCATACTTGGTTACAATGTTAATTAATTGGTACATTTAACTGTAGATATGCACAGTTAATTGTGTTTCAGTGTGATACAAATGAGTTCATGTTCCATCTCCTGTCACCTCAGCATTCATGTTACCATAGATCCCATCAGTCTGTGTTAGTTGGATAATGTTTACTCCTAGAAAAGCTTTGTCTTCTGACTGTTTAACTGTTGTATGGTTTCATAATGAAAGTCTGTGAAATTAACATGATTATTGCAACACTTTATGTAGACTTAATAAAAGCTTGCAGTTGTTTCTCATAGTGATGTTACTAATTTTAGGCTGCTGTATCATATGACGTTTTTAACATGTGACCCGGGTTGAATGTTTAGTAGCCTCTGGTAACTTTTACTATCCCTTGCCTTTTTAGCACAGCTGTACAGTATCCCAACAAAAGGCCACATCAAATACATCCATTTATCAGGTTTCCGACACTGAATAGTCATTACCTATGTGGTAAAATGCTGTATGTTGTATTTCAAATGTATTTTTAAAAAAAAAGTAACATTGATTTAAGTTTCTGGTCCTACTTGTAAATTGTAACTTTTCTGTGTTAAAATCAGATTCAGATTGATTGTTGTTATGCTCCTGGTTCCATATACCTGATTCTAATCCTGCATCCATCCACCATATTCTGGCTGTAACTCTTCTTTCATTGTTCCTGTTGAGCTCCGACTTGCAGTTAGGTGCATTTTGAGGTAACATTGTGTTGGACCAACAATGGGGCCATGTGACCTGATTTCCAGGGTTTATTGAATCTTTATGAAAAATCTTGCCTTATTGTTAATTCCAACACCTCTTCACCTTTGCTACCAAATATGCAATGGATGTGTAGTTGGAAATAAATGGGTGTTGAGCACTGAAACTAGGTCTTCAACATGGTTTCATTCAAAGTATTTACCTATGGGACAGAGACACACAGGAGAGACACACAGGCCTTACCCATGAGACAGAGACACAGATCTTACCCATGAGACTGAGACACAGAGGTCTTACCCATGAGACAGAGACACAGAGGTCTTACCCATGAGACTGAGACACAGAGATCTTACCCATGAGACAGAGACACAGATCATACCCATGCGACAGCAACACAGGTCTTACCCATGAGACAGAAACTCAGAGGTCTTACCCATGAGACAGAGACAGAGATCTAACCCATGAGACAGAGACACAGATCTTACCCATGAGATAGAGACAGAGACACACATGTCTTACCCATGAGACAGACTCAGATCTTACCCATGAGACAGAGACACAGATCTTACCTATGAGACAGAGACAGAGACACACATGTCTTACCCATGAGACAGACTCAGATCTTACCCATGAGACAGAGACAGAGATCTTACCTATGAGACTGAGACACAGAGGTCTTACCCATGAGACAGAGACACAGATTTTACCCATGCAACAGCAACACAGATCTTACCAATGAGACAGAGACACAGAGATCTTACCCATGAGACAGAGACAGAGACACACATGTCTTACCCATGAGACAGAGGCACAGATCTTACCCATGAGACAGAGACAGAGACACACATGTCATACCCATGAGTCAGAGACACAGATCTTACCCATGAGACAGAGACACAGATCTTACCTATGAGACAGAGACAGAGACACACGTCTTACCCATGAGTCAGAGACACAGATCTTACCCATGAGACAGAGACACAGAGATCTTACCCATGAGACAGAGACACACATGTCTTACCCATGAGACAGAGGCACAGATCTTACCCATGACACAGAGACTCAGAGATCTTACCCATGAGACAGAAACACACATGTCTTACCAATGAGACAGAGGCACAGATCTTACCCATGACACAGAAACACAGAGGTCTGGCCCATGAGACAGAGATACAGAGATCTATCAGGTCCTGCTGACTCACACTTCTAGTTTTTAATAGGTATGCTGAACCAAAATTATGTATCACATAGAATCCATGCAGCTAAAACTTTTACCTTCTGATACAAAATTTTTTTTAGGAAAATTGCCAGATCCAGGTAAATTGCAGCTGGCATGGAGCTTGACTATTTAAAAACTTGAACATTTTTATGGTGTGAAGTTTATTTCATTGTGTAGAGGGGTTGAAAATTCACTCAGCCAAAGACAAGAGACAATTTTCAGCAGTCAAGTGAATTTTCAATTCATCCTTTCGATCTGGCAAGTGCTGTTTCAAGGCTGACAAGTTTTTCTCTTTGATGATGAGAATGTTACATTGAAAATATTGCAGACTTTGTTTATTACAGGTCCAAACAGTCAGTGTAAGTTTGTTTTCCATTTGTTTTGATCAGGTTTATACAAGCAATGCAATCTCACTCTTTAATACTAATAAATTCATCCCAGAAGAAGTGCAGATGTGGTCTTAATTTGTAATTACTTACAACTAATGTTGGAAGGGTTCTAAAATATATTCTGGAAAGCAACCTTTCGCTTGTCTAAATTTAGGCTGTTAACATCATATTTCTCTAATAGCTGTTGCAGAAATACTTTTTCTGGGCAAGTACAAATTTTAGCACTTGCCTGAGTGGGCAAGTTGATTTTTAGAGACTTTTCAACTCAGGAATATAGAAAATCTCGTATGTAAAGTCCGTTTTATTGGAGTTTGAACATGCTTTGTTTATTTCTGTTTTTGTGAGTATGCATGTACATGATTTCTGAAAACATGAAAATTAGCAAAGATTGGTAACAAATACAAGTGTATTAACTAGGTACTTCATTAATTACTTGCTACTGTAACAGTAGTTTCAGTCATCCATGTTTCTTTCAGTGTTGCACATTTTGTTTTCTTCCAGGTCAAGAACTTTTCCAATTCTCTAATACTTTGAATGGACTGGTTCTAGATTTGCATCAAAATGAAACTGTTATACCAAGATATTGGAAGCTATTTTTATCCATGGTATTAATAAGACCAACTAGTTTGATATTGTTATAATAACATAAAAGAAAATCTCACAAATGTTCTTATGAAACAAATTCTGTGATCTTGTTTTAAAATGTATAAGTCAGTATCAGATGATAATGTATCTGAACTAAACTTGAAGTGACAGAAAAAAAAGCTAAAATAGTAAAGATAAAAATTGTGACAGAGTTAGGGATTTGCAAATTTCATTATTCCTAGGTGTTGGTTTGATTAGTTGGTTTTTAACTGCACTCAGGATATTGGCTATATTACGTGAAAGAAATAGATGCAGAGTGCTTTTCACAAGGATATACCAAGGCAGCTGTCCGAAGGAGGCTTAAGCCGATTTTGTACCCTTGACCCTTGGATTATGACTCCTGAACTAGCAACTGAGTTACTGTCGCTCCCTGTTTTGTAGACAACACTGATAGTAATCTTCAGTGTACTAGACCTGCAATTTTGAGAAGAAAATCAGGCTAAAAGGTGAAAATTCAAAAGAATTTGCTCAGCAAAGACCCACTCAGACTTGCATATTAGTTCTGGCTTATAAAGCACTAAGGAAGTATATGACCAGGAACATTTAATTTCTGCTTATTCATTGGTCCATTCATCTATGTGCCCATCTGTCCATTACAAATTTTGGTATGCTGCTGCTTTTGACTGAGACGTAATAAAAATGGCCATGAAAATTAAGATCATCCCAAAGATTATGTTTCAGAATGCTCCCCAAATCACATTATGTGGTACTGTTGAGGTCTTAAAATAAATTTCAAAACCACCATTTGGTAAGGTCACTCATTTTTAAAGTTTTGAGTTGTGATCATATGATGAGAAATTGATCGAGATGTATGGCATTGAATGGCATACTCTCTTTAATATTGAATGGCCTGTATATTTCTAATTAGATAACCAAACAAATGAACACAGAGCTGCATTAAGACCCTTGTCACTGTTGGGTTGGTTGGGGTGGGGATGAATAGAGGCAATTGAGGGTGTTGGTATGGTGACCCATTGCAGATTATATAGCTTAAATATCTTGTCTAGACACTCTGTACATAATAGTTTGCATGTGAAACTCTCTCCAAATAATGAAAGATTAGCTATAGTTTTGCAGTCCATAGCCAGTATTCAGTATAGAAATGACAGTGTTGCATGAAGGTTTCAGCAAGTTTATGGCAAACAAATCATTGTGTCATAAGTATGTGTCAGATGTGTGTTGGAGTGCATCACCAATGGTACAAAAGATCTTGTTTGCATGTAATGGACTACAAACTTGAAAGATTTAAAGTTGATTTTCCATAATTTGGCACACATATAAAAGAAAATCTTTATTTGCAGCCATTTTACCAAAGCAGTGCAGACTTAAGGCAGATAGAATATATTCTCTGTTTCAGCCTGGAAAAGAAGCTAAAATGAATATAGGTGAAACTGTTTCTAAATTGACTTAAGAAAATAATACAAAACATGTATATTGAGGAAACGTTTGGTCTCACCTGAGAATGCATGGTGAGATATAGGTGAAATATAGGCAACCAGTGCAGTTACCTACTGTGGCATCCACAATAAAGTTTCATGTTAACATTTTAAGTTGTGACTTTTGTGATTGGGGGATGGGTAATATACATTAGGCACACACACGATTGCAGGTGAGACACTGGGTTCCATGGAATGCTGGTTACAAATTGAAGTAATGTGTACATCAAGGTAGATGAAAAGGAATAATAGAGATTTTGATACTACACTGTATTTGATACTCCTTGCAGGTGGTTGCAGTCAGATATTCAAGGCTTGGCCGTTTCGAGGTGTGTTTGTTTATAATCCAGACTTGATCGTTATTGCAAGCAGAAGGACTAACAATATTACTAAATCACTTATATTTGCTAACAGTTAAATTACACAAAACCAAGCAGTATTTGAATTTAAAAGTTTTTATTTTTACTGAACATTTCACAATTGCATGCATAAACACAATATAATACCTTAATGAAAAGTTATGCATGAAAGACTATTGAAAAACGTTCTCCTCATCACTGTTTTCAACACTGTTTTAATGTCAAATTACTTTTGGATACAATCATGAGATGGAATCTACTAACTGGGTAGTGTGACCTGGGTGTCAGCGTTTTAACCATCCATCTGTAAGAATCTGCTAACATGGTGGTCAGTGTGGTCATGTAGGTGCATTTACTCGTCTCAACTTAAATATTAATTGTTGTTCTTAAATTTAATACTAATATAATTTAATCAACATCCATTCAATCTAGATTGTTTAGTTCTTTGCACCTTAAATATAATCAAACAACTTCCAGACAAAAATGATTGATCCCTAATGGAAGTTTACATTGATGACCAGGTGCTAAATTGGGTCAAGAAAAGAGGATGTTGTTCTTATATTAACCAATGAAAGGGTAGTTCAAAATTTTTTTTCAACACATGTAGCTTTGTGATCATGTCATGACATTCTGTACACTTTAACATTGAACTTGCTGTATGTATTTCTCAGGGAAAGTAAATAATGACCATCCTTGGAATATTGATATAAGAAAATCACATTAATGTGAATAATCACTATTTAAAGGTATGTGTAATCTAATTCTAAAAATGTTACATCCATCCCATTACTGAAATAATCCATACAAAAAACACCTACATGACCTGTGTGACTTGTACTTTAACTGGGTATTGTGACCTGGCTGTGTGTTTTATCCATCTATTTCTAAGACATCAGTACATCAAAAAAGCATATGTCAGTCAATAGCCAAGTTGCTGCATAAACACAGACCTGAAATAAACAGGTGGCTAGCATAACTAGTATCTTAAAAGGTATTATGTTCACTTAAGTAAATACTGATTAGATTTTTCAACATTACATGTACTATTATTACTCAAAAGATGTTATATCTATTATGAAGGTTAACTTGGTTTTGAGGTAAAGTTAAACCTGCCTTAACATTAGCTTCTGTATGGTAATCAGCTGTATTAGCTTTGGCTTGGTGTTAGTGGCAAGTGTAGTTAACAATTTTCTGGTGGTGATGGCGATGGCACCTTTAGCCTCAGCATCAGCATTATCAGGAAAGTTAGGGTTCTCTTTTGAAGTTTTTGAAAGTCACACATGAGCTTGGGGGCTCCATAAAATTGTGCACACACTGTCACAAATCATATGTATTCAGAATTTTACCACATTAGAGACATTGTGCTGAACAAGATACCAAAAAATGGTTGGAACTTTCAATTTAATGCATCTAGTTCTGCATTACTAGGAAAATTGGACAGTTGATATGTATGTGGTGGGGGAAAATTAACCAGGTTAACTCCTCCAGAGAGTTGTTAGATGTGCTTTACATATTGTTACAGCTGTTTGTATACTGTTCTAGCTTTCCAAGTCATTTGCTTGATGGAAACTCCATTTAGTTTCCATAAATTTGGAATGTATTAAATCATGAAGCTTTTTTATCGAATTGACCACTAAAATTAGTGTATTGTGATATTTTATATACATTTGATAAGATTGTATAATTCATTTTTTGTTCTGAATATGTTATATTGATTTATTTTACTCACTACACAACTAACATGCCAAACTACAGTTGAAAGTTGACCTTTTGTCTATGCAGTACTTGTTTACCACCTGTTTAATTGAAAAACATTTTGAAAGATGTTCAAATATTTTAGTTGCAGCTGAAACCATGGAACCAGCTTCTAAGATTTTGTGTAAAGTATAGAGTCATGCATGTATACTCGTCCTATGACATAATTACTTTTTCTGTATTTTTAATATCTTCTTCCTGGTAGAATTAGTACACTAGATTTTGTCTGTATAGGAATGGTCCTTTATAAACTCTTGATTGTGCAGGAGGCATGTAGCTACCCTGTCCTGATATCCAGACTAACGTCGATCTCTCTCATCTTGATTATGTTTTATATTTTGGTCAGTTTCTGAGGTATTGCAAGTACCTGTGTCATACTTTAATGTGTCTTGGTGAGTACCACACAGCTCAATCAAAAACAGGTTACTGTGACCTAAATTTAATGTCCATGCAACTTTGTTTAAGTTGTGCACTTGAGTCAGTGTCTCGTGCATACTTTGTCCAAGAGACCTGCAGTTTGGCTTGTAGATATGTCACCCTTCTAAAATTAGGTCACTACCCATATGAAAACAACTTATAAATGGCTTTTAAGTTATTTATGTTCGTTACTTAAAAAGGTCATATGTATGACATATAGATGAATGATAAAGATTTTACATGCAAATTAGGCTTTTCACTTGTAAATGAAGTATACATCACAGATAAGGGAAATGTAAGCCATTGATATACTATACTTGTATGTGAAATACTAGTCATTAACCTAATACAATTCTATTTGCTAATTAGGCATTTCACTTATAAATGAAGTATGCTTCACTTGCAACTGAAATGTGAGGCATTCACTCACGACACTTATGGTTCACTTAGTGCATGAATAGGATTTTATATGAACCATTCACTTTCTACACTTATAAATGAAATACATTGCACCAACAAAGTGAAATGTGAACCATTCACTTTCTACACTTATAAGTGAAGTAAAAGTCACTGACTTTCTACATTTACACAAGGGATACCCGGTAAGTGAATTCCACTAAACATCATAAATTCTTTTCTTTTTTTCAAAGTGCACTACACCACACCCTCATGACTTGATAAGAAATCATATCCTCAAATACCAATCATCATTTTGATGGAATGTATACATGTAAATGGTTATCAATAAGTTCTGACATTATAAAATATCTTAACACTTCCATTTAAATGACAGTTGGTGACTTGATTCCAACATACAAGTCTGCCACATCGAATCACCACATTTGAAACGGCTTGCTCAGTATCAAATTTTAAGTTGAAATAAAACAAAATAGTGATGACCATAAACTTAATTTACTTTTCTTTCAAGCATGTCTTGGGCAGAATCAGTCCTTGTCAAATGGGCCTTGAAACTGAATCTGAATGCAGGTTTTGACTCATTGATGGTAGTGTAGTCTACTTTTAGAATTGAATGGTTAGTCTGCTTCAGCTGTTAAATGAATACTGTCTCAAACTCAGTTGTAGTACCACATTGATGCTGGAAGCACAATGACCAAACATGACTAAATTGCCATATAGAACAAGTTCACTTAACATAATTCCATCTGCAAACCACTTTGGTTTAAATTCCAAAACAGGAGAACAAGTAAGCCTAAACTTTAATTATGATATATCACATTTGCCCAGGAAATTGACCAGACTCTGGGCTTTTTCCATTGAAATATATTTTTGATATTAAAAAAAATTTCAGTGTCCTGCAATAAATTATTTTCTAGTATTTCATTAAAGTATACTTTATTTAATGCTTCATGCCAAATAACATTGTTTTAAATGAAATTTTGAAAAATAATTTATTTCTGGATGATGAAAAAGTCTCGGGTTCATGGTGTGTCCAGAGTATGTGAGTGTGTGTTCTTACTCATGTCCCCATGTTGTTGACATTTTGCTTCATCACATTATACAAATTATAAGTAATTTACTTATGACAGGTAAGTTCTCTATAAATCAACCATATATCACATACAAGTCAGAATAAGTCATTTTCATGAGGAAATGCCATGCAATGAAACTTTCTAGAAAATCGGCTCATTTTCCTGCTTTCAAACTTCACAACACTGGATCTTCATTTTCTTGTCTTTATGCATGTTTATAATAACTCCTGCAAATATTTAAAGAACATAATTCTGAAAAAATTCAAACAGCGTTACTCGTCCAGATTCTGTTCTGATTTTAGATTCCATTTATATGATAAATCTACAGGAGGAATGAAGCATCTTTGTTCATGCCCCACCATAGATTTGATTGGGGCATATTGTGTTACCCTTTTATATCCATCCATCTGTCTTCAATTTTGCATTAAGAATAGTTTTCAAACAATCTGGTTTTTAAAAAATTCTTTAAGGTCAGTTTTCAGAAAATGTGATTAAATTTTTTGCATTAAGGTAAGTTTTCAGACAATTGTGAAATTTCGCATTAAATTCATTTTTCAGAAAATCTGATTCAAGTTTTTCGTTAATGTAAGTTTTCAGACAAGTTGGTTAAATTTTGCACTCAGTTTTCAGGTAGTGTGATTACATTTTGCTTTAAGGTCAGTATTTAGGAACTATGATTCAAGTTTGCACTAAGGTCAGTTTTCAGCATTGTGGTGTGACATCCCTGTTCCATGAGCAGTTTTGTCTCAGATGTCACTTGTATGTCCATTCACCTTTACCTCTGTCAGTTCTTCATTAGTCCTACAACAGAGAGCTAAACATATACCAAATTGTGTAATTTAGTTGCTCAAGTATACTGTATCAACAAAATTTTAAAAAAAGATAAAGGGCTTCATGAATGGTTCATGGGTCAGATTTGTACAAACTGTTAGTCACAAAGACATTTTTATGCCATGCTTTGAATTTGGTATAGGCATATAGCATTACAAATGATTATACATCAGGCTGTATAGTTAGGTTTGAAATTTAGGTCAGTTTTTAGGCACTGTGGTAGGGCATTTCTGTGCCATCAATACATTTCAACTTCAATTTATTTCCATAGCGTGGAAAGGTTTTCATTTTTGGCATCACTATGAGGGGTTTCACTGAGGGGAAAATGTTAAATCTGAATACAACAGTTATTGACATATTTGAAAATGTTTATTTATTTATTTAATTATTTATTTAAATTTGTACAAACAAATACAAAGAGAAGATACATTTGGGATCAATTTTAGGATATTAATCCTGGTCATTGCGTCAAGAGGTTGTGACTGAAATGCATAAGGTGGGGGCCTGATCCGAATACTGAATTCACAATGTTTTATCTCCATTTGAGAAACACCGTCAATGATATTGTGCATTTTGTTGCTTTACATGAAGTGCATGCAGAATGCATGGATATTTGGGATGCTGTATTATCAATGTAACATAAGGAAATGTTCCTTTACTTGACTAATCTGACTGCATTTGTACATTTGTATCCTGATTAATCTCTCTAATTATCAGTGATTGTGATATCATTTTTGATTTTCTGTAGTGTTAATGGCTGTTACCAGGCAGAATAGAATAGATAACATGAAACATAGGCATGCATTATCTACACTTAAGATTCAGCAGACTTATAATTTATTTTGTATGTTGGTTGATTGATTGTTCATTTGATTCATTCATTCATTCATTTAAATAACACACAGTACATAGGTTCAATAGAAACATTGTTGTACATATAAAATAATCTTTTGCATAATGGGGGCAAATCTTGTCACAGCATGCTGCACCAGCCGAGCTTGGAATTTTTTCTATAGGAATACCTCAGGAAGAGGGACTTGAGGGTAGTCTGTACGGTTGTGAAGAGTGTCCAACACCTGGATGTGGAGCCACAAGAGGGAGTGATATATAATTACACTGATAACCAAAACAAAAAGTCTGAGGATTACTGTGAGAACAAACATAAATAGATACTCCATACATGCACTGTAAGGTGTGAGGATGAAGTATATATGGGCATAATAGTTGAGCATATTTAAGTACTGACACAAATTGGGGTTCAAAAGCAAAGCTGTGAATGAATGAAACTTGGCAATCCCCCCCCCACAGAGCTGGAACAGTATGCTGTGCAAGAAATGTCACAAATCAACAACATGGTGGAAGGAAGGGAGGCAGGTGGTTCTTTCCACAAATAATGTTAAGTTTAAATGCATCATCTACATTGAAAAGAACACATCTCTACAGGCATCTCAGATTTAGTTACTAGCTTATTAACATACTGGCTGCAATGGCATTATGTCTGTGCAGAGAAACTATAGTAGACCAAGAAGGGGTCCGACAGGGGTCCATTGAACAATGCATTGTGTATTACTTAAACTACATTTAATCAGTTAAATTATGATGATTGATCGATTCATTCATTTATTTGCAATAAGACAACAAATAACATAAGCATGCTTTAACTACTCTTAAGATTCGCCAGAATCATCATTTATTTTGAGTTGATTGATTGATTGATTAGAAGACAGTAGAAAAAATTGTCTCAGCAAGTAAAATATACTTTTTTGGAACATCTTGGAAAAAAGTTCATACAGAAAGGGAAAACTTTTATTTTCTTACATTGTATACAGTGGTCCCCCTCCTGGACACCCCTCTCTGACCAGCCTTTATTTGCAGGAAATGAGGTCAGCAATGTTTTGATAGAGCTTTGGGCTTCACGTATGGGATTTGTTTTTTTTAATTGCTGATTACGACCGAACATAATTGTCAAGATCATAACATGGTCAGACAGAAATGAAGTCAGCATTGTTTTGATAGAGCTTTGGGCTTCACACAGCAGATTTATAAAAAAAAAATTTTTTGTAAATTAATGATTATGACTGACGTAATTGTAAAGATCATAGCATGGTCAGATAGGCTAAAAACTAGATTTTGCGGATTAACACATATACACAGATACAATCAACTTTAAACAAAACAGGGTACCAAAGACTGAAAAATCATGTGACAGTACATGTATAACTTCCTTTATGAGAAGATTTTTCGTGTACTAAAGTTTCGTCTGCAAAATTAAATTGCAGTACTGTACAATTAGCAGCATAGGAATAAATCATTTCAAATCTCTAACATGTCATCACATAAACAAAGAAATAATATTTTAGAAGAGAAAGTAAAAGTTATTTGACTTGACGACAATGGGAAAAGTTCACTTGAAACATTTTATGTTGGGAAGACCCAAATAAAAACAAGATCGTAAAAGATGAGGAGACTATTCTCTAGCAGTGGGAAAATGGAGTAAATGGACAGAATAATTTTATATACAAAATAACGTATGTACCAAGATTTAAATAACTTTTTTCAATGGTTTTGTAATGCGCATGCCAACAATATCCCACTCACATTTCACGCCTAAGAATAAGAACTATTAATTTATGTTACTTGAAAAAACTCAGTTGTTAAGGCAAGAAGAACATTTTAATAATTAATGCTACTTTTAAATGAAGATATTAACTGCTTTAAGTTATATGTAGCTTTCCTACTGTATATACACATATTCATAGTCCCCCTCTGGAAAGGCCACCCATCTTATAATGCCACTTTCCTGGTGCAGAAGGGGTGGCCATATAAGAGGGCGACCACTGTAGTTTGGATTTTGAAATGATTTACTCTTTGCTTTTTTGTGTTTTTTCCAAACATTAATAACAGAAAATCTGCACGAAATAATTGTTCTAGTTCTCTGTGTTCAACTTATATACAGAAAATCATTTTTTTTCAAGTGGAAAATAAATAATAGTGACTGCTTTGTTTTGTATGAACATGCACATGTATGAAAAAATTTGTAGAATAAATGTATTGTATAGAAAATTTGATATTTTTAATCTTGTTTTGGTAAAACTTACAACCATGCACCAAGTTTTCATTATATACAGGTTCATGATAAAATATTTGCAAACAAAGCTATGTGACTTTTAAAGAGTTGGAATCAATATCGTACTGTTATTATTTGTTAATGACTTCAAAAGATTGATATTAAAATGTTATCTCTCCTCCCTACAGCCTTGCCTCATGTATTAATATTAAATTTTGTATAAATTGTATGGTTGTAATGATAATTTTATTTTTTTGCACCTTTTATTTTTTGTATTTCAGACATCAGGAAGCATTGAAATCGAGTGTGCACAACCTCGCATACACCTGGCTGTCAGTGGGAAGTCATATTCTTTGATTAATACTCATTTTCCTCATCTGATGCAAAAAATTTGTGTTCAGGGCACCATTTTTGCCAGAATGTCGCCAGACCAGAAATGCAGCCTGGTTGAAAAACTACAGGACCTTGGGTATGAATTTCATTACACAAGTCAGTCATTTTATGGCAGTATTGATTTGTAATGGGCCACGTGTGTGTGTGTGATGTTTGATTGCACCCCTTCCTTGATTTTACAGAGGAGTCTTGGCTTTATTTATACATGTAAAGTGTACATTCAGCTGGTCATTCAAAATCATGAGAAGGTCAAACAGCATACACCCAGATTTCCAAATGCATAATGTGCCAGGAGATCAGGGTCCATGCTGGTCATTCAAAATCATTAGAAAAGCAAACAGCACTGATTCAGATCTCCAGTTGCATAATGTGCCAGCAGATCAGGGTCCATGCTGGTCATTCAAATTCATTAGAAAAACAAACAGCACTGATTCAGATTTCCAGTTATATAATATGCCAGCAGATCAAGGTCCATGCTGGCCAATCAAAATCATCAGAAGAACAAACAGCATAGACCCAGATCTCTAGTCACATAATGTGCCAACAGATAATGGCCCATGCTGGTCATTTAGAATCATTGGAGTCAAAACATATCTTGATTTGCCAGAAGATTATTTGATGGCAGATCTGAGTCTATGCTGTTTTGTGTTTCTATATAGCAGGATTTTGTTTGCAGACATAATGTTTAATGATTTTGTCTACAAAGGAACCTTACATTTTTGATAGTTGTCTTTTAGTGATTGGAGATCTGTAGAGTAGCTTATAATATATAAAAATGATACTCATAGGCCACTAAATCACTAATATTTCTTCTCCAAGAGAGACCCTGTATATGGTATATATGAATAAGGCATGTTATATTGTGACACGTCTGATGATTTGTACTTATATCAGCCTTGTATGACAAAAAATTTGTTTACAATTATTAGCTTTTTTAAAATTCAATAGAATTGAATGAAAAAATTCTTGAATGTCTTTTGAGCTTTGAATATTCAAAATGAATTTCTGTCAATTTGTACATGGCACTCCTTATTCTGTTATTTTCTGAAGTGTGGTATCCAAAATAACGTTAAAATATACATGTCTTCTGAATGTTTTCTTTATTTAGTTGAAGAAAAAAAAATTAATTTTTGGAAGTCAGTCTTATTTTCTTTATTAGTTAATTATTGTTCACTGAACCCTTGAACTCATGGTTTGTAGTAACCATTAAATTCATGAAAATTTGTATGTTGTAGAAAGAGAAAAAAAAACAAATTCAGAGTATAGCCAGACAAGGCAGAATAAATGTATATATATAGTATTTAGCCCAGGTAAATGGAAACTTGAATTGTGGAAAATTGATCCTGTGTCTTTAACCAGATTTGCTTTAGTTACATGATATTGATGTCAGCATCTGTATGATCTGGACATTTCTAACTCATTAGACGAATGCCCATGACAGTGACATCTAGTCACCAAATCAAAGATGATATCACAGTTTCCCTGGATTCTTGCTAAAGTTGATTAAAATATATATTCACATTGTGCTTGAAAACCAGTAGATCCACCACATTCACAGATTTTAATGCATATTTTATTCAGAAATAAGTATGGTAAATGCAAAAGAGAAGTTCTCATTTTTGTGAAATTGAACTGTTTTTATCTTGGAAATCTCTCAGTCTTGCTTCTTAGATAGATGTCTGCTCCTAAAATTTTGAATTTGTGGATTTTTTTTCCAAATCCTCTGTCTGTGTGTGTGCGTGCGTGCATGTGTGCAGGCAGCAATTAGTATATGTTTTATTGTATCTTGGTGTTTTTTTTCTTCCCGTTTCAGGTACAGTGTAGGAATGTGTGGAGATGGTGCAAATGACTGTGAGGTAATTTAATTGTTGTAGATATAAAAGAGAGAATGTTAATAATATGCCAATACAATTCTGGATTCAAAATAGAACTTTGTGTCTTGTTTTTCCTTCAACAGAAGTTGATTCATTTGCAGAAAGAAACTGTACATTTGTCATAATGACGTATATAGAGTGTTACGATGCTATGCTCAGAAACTATGGAACAGAAAGAAGCAAAACTAACATATTTAGTAAAATTCAACAAACAATTTATTTTCCTAGATTTAAAAAATGAAAATTTAAAAGAGAATTATGGTATTGTGAATTAAATTGCAAATAATCTAAAATGTTCTATCACAAGTCCCAGAAATATAGAATGTTTTGAATGAATTCCAATAAGCTTGAATGTCCCACAATGATATGATCCAGAATGACTATGAATGAGTCCTCAGTAATCCCAAAGTAATGTTTAACCAAAATGGCAATGAGCACTTTGCAATTACAATTAATACTTCCTCAAATTATATTGGAACACAACTAAAAATGATTCCACAGACAGAACTTCAAACAGGAATGAATAATTGTTTACCTAGTCCTTTACAAACAGTCACCTGACCTCACTCATATAAATTTGAGAATATTCTTGAAAAGGTGACTGCTGCAAAAGATTAGCATCAAATCACTTTCGTTATTTGCTATTTATAGCTACTGTATTTGACCCATTTCCAAGAAAACAGACTGGTTTCTTCAAAAGTGAACTTTGTCTAACAGATTAATTTATTGATATGCTAGTTAGTTAATGAACCAGTCTATAATTTTAAAGAAAATGGTGCCAGGTGTTAAGTGAAATACTTTACGGTGTGAGTTGTGGATGTTATGTGTTGGGAAACATTAGAGCAGATTGATCTTTTCAAGCTTCAAAAAATGTCAGATCAGAAAAATAGACATTTCAACACCACATTACAAACTTTAAAAGAAGAATATGAGAGTAATGTAATACAGCACACTGAGCACCTCACCATGATCATTGCAGGATTCCAGTTCACAATCATTCAGCCAAAGTTAAACATGTTGACTAGTTGAAGTGAGTGCTGAATATATTTTTTCAGTATATTTTGTGTTTGTATTCTGGTTCAAATCCATATGGATTTTGCCCTTTGTGACAAGAATTTTGACCAGTTGCAGAACTAGGTTAGTAGTAAAAATGTATCTTTTTATACGTGCTGTAATTCTGGTATGTAATATATAGATTACATTTTCATGCCCAAATTATGCTTTTTTCCACTTATAATAGCAGTAATTACGCTTGCACCTCTCGGGATTGGCATGTGTGCTGTAGCCAATATTGCAAATGTTAGGGTTCCCACTATGTGAGTCAGCCTTAAAGTACATAATTGTACCCACCTTTGAGGGTGGCTTTTGTTCTGGAAGGAAATTGGGTTTAAATGCTGTGAATGACAGTTAATGGGGTCAAGATTACTATCACCCAGGTGAAGAAAATTTCTACTTTACAACTTGCGTTCTATGCCTATTACATTTTAAGCTAAGCAAATTCTTGTGAAAGACATTTATTGTAATGTGGTTATCAAAATATATGGGGAGTTTAAGAAACAATGGATATCATTTATCTAAATTCAAATGAGTTTGATATTCACTTTGGGAATTAAAGACTATTATGTAAATATATGTACTTATGTTATATATCAGTGATATTCATTATTCATTTTATAATAATGCACATTTTTAAAACATTTTATAAAGCTAAAGCATGCTTACCCCAATGCTATAAAAAAACTTAGGGGTATATCACTGCTGTCCAGCATTAGCATGCTTTGCTAGCGTACACATACAGAAATACTAGAAAAAGGGGTAGGTGTATAATGCAACATACCATACTCTTGTTTTCATTGGTTGGTAAGACACTTTTTAAAAAGCCATTTTTGTGACCAAGAGATGTTTGAACATAATTTGGCAACAAAGGTGTATGTTTATCCTCAAATTTCAATCTCTCCATCTGTCTGTCTCTGTGACAAAGCTTGTCATTGCATTTTCCCCTACTTTGCTGGGAATTTTATTTAAATTTGTAGGCTAGATACTTTGAATTCACTATTCTTCATGGATTTCAGCTTTTCTGCGTACCACAAATTTAAAGACACAGAGAATAATGAATATTCTTTGGAAACAATAGGACCCTTTTCTCCATCAACAAATATAAGTACCAATTCAAGTCTTTTTAGCAAAAGCACCAAAATTTATGCTCATGAAAATAAATTAATTCACAAGAAGTAGTTGGTACAGTTGTGCCTTAACATTTTGCCATTTTTCTCCGCTAGCACATTTTTTGGTTGAAAATTATTGAAAAATTCTCAGTAAAGAGGGTATTTTGAGAATTCATATCATCACTTCTCCTACACTGGTTGGAACCTTTTTTTTTTGTTGAACTTCATAGGCTACATATGTGTTTTGGGTAGATGCACAATAAGATATCATTTTTTACCTCTGGCCTATTTTATTGTAAACTTTTTAAAAACTTGACAGAAAAGGGTATTTTGAGAATGCAGCTAGTCATCACTTCTACCACCCCATTTTTATGTTTGTATTGAAAGTTCATAAGTATGCTGTTTGGTTAGTGAAGATGCGCAGTAAGGTTTTACTTCTCTTCCTGTGGCCCATTTTGGGGGAAATTTCTTGAATAATTGTTCCAACAAAAAAATCAGGAGATAAACTCGGTTATTTCGTATTGATGCAACCCTGTGCAGTGTTACTGGGGGACATTACAAATGCCTAGGAAACATTCTAATCTTTCATTGGGAGAGGGCATTAAATGTTTTTCACCTATAAGAAAAACATGTTCAAAATACATGCCTGATTTTGGATTTATATGTACATTTACTTGGAATGGTGACAGTTTTTACACTATGATGACTTTCTTAAGTCTTTTATTCATTCCCCTTCTAAAAACATGTGACAAAGAATTGTGCAAAATCATGTATTTTGGTTCATTTTTTGTTCCAGAAACACTACAGCATGATATTTTCATTTTTATCTTGTAGGCCTTAAAGGCAGCCCATGCAGGAATTTCTCTTTCGGAAGCAGAGGCATCAGTGGCTGCTCCATTCACTTCCCACATGAACAACATCGAGTGTGTTGTCGCTGTAATGAGGTACAGTACTTGTGTGTGTACATGTTGGTGTATACATGGTAGGCAAGACCAAGCAGAGTATTTCTCATCTATGTTGCATAGAAATATAGTGGATTTATCACCCCGTCTTTACTTGTTTCTGTCTGGTTATCTTGTATCACTTGTCACAGTTCAGCTCATTGATACCATAGGATGATTAAAGCACTTTAATGACATAATAATGTTCAGCACAGCTTCCGTGCTATAATGGTCATGTCCATATGCCCTGGAACAATATTGTTTAATGTGATAACTTTAGGGTGTTATTTGGCCTTGTGGGATGTAAATCCACAATATGTTATATAGTATAGTGTCCATTTTCTTTTACCATCTATAATTTGTATTACTAATAATAGTTCAAAAAGACGTTATGGTCTTACCTAAAGCAGTAACAAAGTATAGATCCACTTTTCAGGTCAGTTTTACACATGGGTTGGGGACCTGAGTGATTTGACCAGATAGTAGATATCTCCTGTCGATATTGTTCCGTTGATGGTAATACTTAAAATAAAGTCGAAAATGCTTTTAGTATAAAATCATCACTCTAATTCATCCAGTGTTTCAGATCTTAATTTAAATTTTCTAGTGATGTCAAGAAAAGAAAATTTACAAAAATATTATAAATATTATTTAGAGCAGGATGTTTAGGTTATAATTAAAGGCCATGCATAGCATTCTAGACTGAATATTGTTACCTGTTACAGCTATTTACAATCAGCGAAACTAAGAATAGATATCTTTATGTAGCATGGTAGGTTATGACCCCTTAGCTTTTGACCTTATCACAAGACCTTCATCAGAGGAATGGCTTCTGGACTGGAGTTCAGTGATCAGCAAAGTGTTGACCATGTGATAAAACCCTTCTGTACAATGGCAGAAGTGCCAGTTTGGTCTCTGTTCTTAGTTTCATGAATAGCGTCATCTCATGAATTATGCTCTTCCATCTGATCTTTTGTAAATTAGTATCAATTCACAATCGCAGGGGCCGTGAATTTCACACACAGTGTGGTGATTGTTTTCATACAAACACTATACTAGAGATGTTTGTAAAGTATGTCATACCCTGTGGTGATGGTGAGGAAGGATCTTGCTGATAAGAAATCCAATGATGTAATGAAAATATATGTCAAAATCAGGAATCCTTTGCAATAGGAATGGCTTGAGAAGCAAGTTGATAGTTACATTAATGTAGTATTGACTGATTTTTCGGATAAGTTATGGACCATGCTGAGAGAGTAAGTAGGGTCTCTATACTAATGATAGCTTATAGTGTGATACTAGAGTCTGTATTCAAGAAACTGACAACATAAACCTGGCCCTGTAGTTGTTGGAATCAGTTTATTTCAGTAGTGAATATGGGAATGTATCGAAGGAAAAAAAATATCTTTATTACTTTGCATTCCATTAATACAGTAGATATCAAACTTTTTGTATTTGAGATTATATTGAATATTGAATATTCATTAATATCTACATATTTTTGTGTCCATTTGTTGTAATCTATGGAAGAAGAATTGTATTGAAAACAATGGGGTAAAGGCACTTTATTTGGTAGTGAGGTGGGGATTCCATCCCCCACCCCTACCACCCACATAATATGCACACACACCTGACCTGCTTTCAGTATTTTTAAATAATTTTTATGCTCACGACATTACTGTACATTTTTAATTAAGTTTTCTTGATAGGCATTATAAATCCACAAAACTGATTTTCACATGTAAATGTTTATGTTACCAAGGCAAAGCCTATTTTCAGGAGCTAATATTTTAGCTATTGAAAATAGGTCTTTCTAAAACATGGTGGATTTCAACAGTGTATTTAATTCCTACATGGTCTACTTCAGAACAGATACAATACTATTTGCACTTATTTGGGATATTATTTATTGCCAACTATAGTACATATGTGAAGATGATATTTGTCAGCCACAGACAGTGATAATTAATAGTAGGTCAGGATAATAAAACTTGCTTCAAATTAAAATACCACTGCATTAGATTGAGCTGAAATTATTTTAGAGGGTCAGTCTGCCTTAAAAGTGACATTTGCAGCACAAACACAGTGCAAATGGAAGTCCTGAAAAGGTTGCATGTCACGGTCATGGAAACCAGCTAAAAGAAATTTATTTCTAATGAATAAAGTAAGTTTTACTTTGCATACTTTTGCATCTGGCTTGTTCTGTAGGAGTGAAAGAAACTATATATTTGGGGTTAAGAGGTTATTGTTACTGGGACTGGCCATTTCAAAATCATTTCCTGGCAATAACATGAGGTATGTGTATTTGCCTTTGCCACATTTTGTAGGTGGATCTTTATATTAAAAATAAAGAAACCTGTTGATGTGGGATCAAGGATTAAAATCATTGTGACTTGTGCTAGCAACATGATTTCCTCATTATATCTTGACTTCTGCTTAAACTACCTTCATCAAGCATTGCAGATGGGTTGTCCAGTACTGTATGAAGAGGCCTGTAGATCTGAGTGGTGGTCAAAGGTCAGTTTTACTTTGAAAGTGAAATAGGTTTTGTGCAAAATAGGTTAAATCCAACTAAAAATATCATCAGTTAAGACTATTGTCCTGAATGACACCAAGAAGTGCAGTAATCAGCTCAGTAATCAGTTTGCACAAAAATGTCATGGTCTCTGATATCTTTCAATTGGAAATAAGATTTTACACAATAACTTCAGTTCTGCTGATTTACCATCAAGATTAAAAGATAGAAGGTCACCATGACCCTAAACAAAACGTGTGGTATGGTCCAGTTGAGGCACTCATGTTTGCAGTTATTGGTAGATTTAACAGCGATTTTAACCCATTATTGGTTACATCATGCTGAGGAAATGTGAGCTGAATGCTGATCTATGCTGGTAAAAGTGCATATACAATCCATGATCTTTAAATTATGAGTCAGACACTGTACCATCAGAACTACCTCAGCTCCGTTAAACACTTGTGAGAGTTGAATTTTTGGTTTAAAGATGCTTTATTTGCCAAAACTATAAACAAATGCCTACAAATTCTTCCAGCATATATTAAGCAATAATGCTACATTGATAAAGATGTGCTTAGATACATGTTTCTCACAATGGCATTTGGAAATAATCTCTCTCTACCACTTGAATCTACCCCCACCTCCCTGAAAGATTAATAATTGTGTCTTTCCTATACCAGAGACACAAAGGAAAGAAACTCTTCTAAGGTAGTTCCCCTTCCTAGCACAAGGTAGCTATCCATATACCAGATGTCCAGTTAAAGCTTTCACTGCCATATGAGAAACATTGTCTCATTACAGCCTTCAGGTATTAATCATCTAGCGATTTGGATGGAAAGCTGGTATATTATTGTCAGTTGAGGCTGCTGCAAAATATTGGCCATTTTGTGTTTGAATTCTCATTAATTTTGCATATTTTTCAAAGATTGTAAACCGCACTTGTGGTCACTCATGGACACATAGATATTTGCTGTTCATGATGCTTGCAAGCACTTGTTCATTTACTTGCTTGTTTATTTTAATAATGAGCATGGTTATTGACATATTTGACACTTTGGGGTTGTTATTTTCCATTATTGTGTCATTTGTTTTGTCATTTTGGTTGTACAAAGGCAACTAGATGTTCTGAATGCAAAATGTTTAAGGACATTGAGGACATTTATGATATATGCCTCACCTGCTCCAATTGTTCGTCATCTTCACCTTGCAATGTTTGCTCAAGGTGGTCAGAACGAATGGAGTCATTCGTATTGCAGAAAACTTGAAAGGATGGAGATGTGTGAAGTCTAGGTCAATGGACAATGACTTGTTATGTCTCTGTTCTAAAACTTCATCTGCATACTGGGGATACTATGATGTCCAACCTACCTATCATCCCACCATGTGACCATCTAGCAGTAGAAGACTGGCATGCATTGGAGCATCCATGCCACACCTACCCTGATGCAGCTTGAGTCGCATAAGAGGAGACCTGTACTAAAGATGATGGATGATGACAAAGTTGCCATCTTTGGATAAGATTCAATCCCTCCAGTCATCTTTTTGAAATGCACTTCAAGCACTACTGAGCACTGTCAGTGCATCTTCTGGTAAAAGCCAGGAAACACATCATAACCCTTCAAACCCTGGCAGTTAGGCTTAGGTAGGTCATGCAGAAAGTTTGAATGCAACATTTCAGTTGAAGATATCATTGAAGCTGTTGGCTTGCATACATGGTCAACCTTCTCAAGGTGCTGTCCACAAGATCTAGCATCAGAGAGAGGGAGATTTGAATCTGGTGGCTGTGGACCAGATGACCTCCAGAGCTTTTGTTTAATTCGCCTGAATTTTCTCTGTTAAACTGTGTTATTTGTTTCTCATTACCAGTGTATTGACATCACATTACGTCACATAATTTTTAATTGTGTTGTCATGTTAGAGGAGCGATTGTGCTCATGGTGGAGGTTGGATACTCTCTACTTCTCATTACCTCCTATTACATATTCTCTAATATTAATGTGATTGAGGAATGTATTCCACAGGGAAAATAAATCTTACAGTCAGTGATATTCCCTGAAACTACATACCCAACCATGATGCTATCAAACCCTCCCACACTGCCAGCAAATATGACCATCTATGTTGATGTTTCACTTCAGTTTAAACTGGATAACATCTGGAAATTGGTGGTCACCTTTGTGGTGGAAAGGGGATGTAATTTGTAGGGTTTTTTTCCTTGGTATATATATATATATATATATATATATATATATATATATATATATATATATATATATATATATATATATATATTACTGGAAGGCTGAATTTGAGAGGTAGTGGAGTGGAGTTGTTTTCGTAACATTAATTTGATCAGGTAAGAACTCTTGGAGAAAATTAATTTACTATAAATGTACTCTCGTTCCAGAGAAGGCCGTGCTGCCCTTGTGACATCATTTGGATGCTTCAAGTACATGGCACTCTATAGCTTTATACAGTTCTCATCAGTGCTTATTCTGTATACAGTAAGTGCTACTTTCTTTGCATCCACACACAGAGAGAGAGAGAGAGAGAGAGAGAGAGAGTGCAGTTGTGGGCTCTAGGATTAAAGAAACAAGATAAGTTGTACTGTGTGGGACAATTATAAAAAACAAAACTTGTTGGCTTAAAACTGGATTACAGTGTAGTCATTCAGAGTAAATAGAATAAATCAAAACTTAAGGGTGTTATATTGAAACAGTTTCTATTTCTTAGTGTATTTTCCTTAAGTAATTCATGAGAACAAATTCTTCATATTCCCCAAAAGTAATAAATTTAATTCATAAACCCTCACTTAGTTTAGCAGATGATGTATGGGATTCATTTTGTCCCAAAACATCTGCATCTGCCATGTTTTCATTGTCCAAAGACTCTACTTGTTTTAATACATACTTGTTTTAATACAAACTGTTTGAAGCTGAAAATGTTAATGGCATCTGAGATTTGTTTTTGTGGTTGTATGGGTTTCCAAGACAGTCAAAATGGAAGTTGAAATCTCCAAGAATAATCAGGCTGCCACCTATTGAATTTCCAAATTCCAGAGATTAGGAAACTGATCCGAAGAGAGATTCCATTAGTTTATTTTTTGGACTAGGTGTCCATATGACTGTACCATACCTATCAGAAAGCATGCTTCCATGATTATTCCGAATCTCCTGAATATAGACAAACTGCATTCAGTAGAAATTTTTGTATGCATTTTCAGGTGCATATTAAGATTAAACTACTGGTAATTAGATTTTCATACTTTTAGCAAGTTTTTCTTTTTTGACTTGCCATATATACTCACAAGTCAAGTTTAACTTCAACCTGCACAGACCCAGACCTGCCAGTGCATCATGCTGATTTTTTTGATTTTTTTGGCTGAAGTAATCATTAGAACATACAACGTAGACCCTGATCTGTCAGAGCATTCTGCGACAGCAGATCAGGGACCATGTGTGTTTGTAGTTAGACTCGACTTATAAGGAAGAAAATATAGTTGACATATTTAGTCTACAGATGTCTGAGGGGGATATTTATTTTACAAACGCAAATTTAGTTTTGGATATTTCATAAGTATACAACTGAAATGGGTATTTTACCATTGAAATGGTAATAATGCAAGATGAATGCAATGGAATGCAGAATAAATGCATATGAAATAATGCATGCATATTTTAAGAAAATGGAGAATGCATATGAAAAATTCAGAATGTAGAACAATGAATGGTGAAACAAAATTAAATGTAAAAGCAATAGTTATCTCCCTTTAACACTCTAAAACAGAACATTTGGCTATAGCAAATGCATTTCCAAATAGACAAAAATGAAAATAAAATTGTGGATAGAGTGACAAATGTAAAATCTAAATGCATATCTGAGACCATCACTGAAAAATGACAAGAAGAGAGATAAAATGCAGACATGACTGTATTGCAAACAAAATGTGGAATGCTGATAAAATGCAAACTTAATTTAGATTTGGTCCAAGTGACCCATTTTTTAGAGTATGTATAATTCATTTTCATTTAAATGATTTTGTCTTCTCTTTTCAGTTTGGAGTTGATTTAGCAGATATGCAATTCCTTTATATTGATCTAGTCATCACCACAACTGTAGCAATTCTCAGTGAGTAATGTTCATCGACACCTGCCTATAGAATGCTGTCTTAAAATTGCTGTGTACTTTATTTTGGGGAAATTTATAATGCTGGACCTACTTGTGCAATGATCTTGAGTCCGCCATCCTGTGTCCATATACATTTAGCAGATGTTTATCACTACTCCTTATAAATTCCTTTGAGAAAAGTCATGAAATTTTTCAGTTTCATCCTGAGGTTTTCAGTCTGCCTCCAGTCCTATATGTATCATACTCCATCTTATCTCTTTGAAAGTATTAACCTGGTAAAGTTACACTTTAGCTGAGGATTGTTGAATCCTTTCATACCTTACAAAATTCAGACTAAGTCTTGTTCTGTCAGTGCAGACTTTTAATAATTTGGAAAAATAAAGTCATCAACAGCAAGTGAGATGTTAAAAAAATGCCGATCAGCCATCAAATATTTCCCCCATTACTAAAAAATATATATATAAATTTCACAACTTCTCGGAAACCAGTCAACAGAACTTGACGAAATCGGACAAAGAATATCCAGGCATAAAGGACTTTAAAATTTATACCAATGGTTTTGATCCACTATTAAATTTGGATAGGGTTTACTAAAAATAAGTAGAAAAACTTTAAAAGATTTATGAGAAACATCTTATCTAAATTTTCCAGAAACATTTTCTGACATCAGAGCCTTCAGATTTATACAAATGAAGTCAGCTTGTGATTAAATATGGCTACCATTACTAAAAGTTTAAAAAATCCTTTGAAATATTTGTTAAATATTCCGCCTCAGATGCAGGAGGTCATGGGTTTGAACCCTGGCAGAGTCATACCAAAGACTTATGAAAATGTTACTAACAGCTGCCTCGCTCGGCACTCAGCATTAAGAGGTTAGTGTTAGGACTGGTCAGTCTGATGTCAGGATAATATGACTTGGTGGGACGTCATGCTACATGCCCACAACATGATGCCCCAGTGCTAGACATTACTATAAACTGCCACACTGCAGACATCGTAGCGATATGACTGAAAAATTGTTAAAGCTACACTAAAAATCCAAATCACACCCACACACTTATAAAAAATCTCTGAAGAAAATTTGACCACAGTTTGACAAAAGTTACCTTGGTATGAAGGGCTTTTCTACAAATGATTCCAATCTGCCATTAAATATGGTTGAAGCTACTAAAAACAGAAAATGAAAGATCCTTCACTTGAAAAATATGAATTGGAACACGCTGTTGTCTGTTGTTTTTTTTTTACCCTGTAGCTATTCATAGACTGTCAGTTAATTAAAATTGTAACTGATTTTCAGTATTTTTAATTTTAGTTAACCCATACAAATTATAGGGAGCTATTTTCATTGCTTGAGTTACCTAAGTGCTCTCATCCAATCCCAACCATTCTTTATTCCAAGGTTTCTAGGCAAGAATACTGAGTGGGTTCTATAGCAATACCCTTTGGGGAGGGGATGATGCTGCAAGCTTTGTACATATATGTACATTAGTTATACCTTCGTGATTAAGTTGTTTCGTTTACCTCGGGTTATTTACACACTAACTACCGTCATAACTGGAGTCATACAATTTAATGACAGATGCACTGGCATGTTTTAAATTTTGTGTTTTAAGTTTATTTCTCAAACTCTGTTCATGACAAAATCATCAAACTAGGTGATTCTGTGCATCTCTGTTAGTACTACATCCTTACTATGTCACCGTGGCCTACATTTCACATTTAACTGGCTTAGATTAATTTTGTGATAGATCTCGTAGGCATATAAATTGTTTGTGTCATATATATATATATATATATATATATATATATATATATATATATATATATATATATATATATAGTTATATTTAGATAACTTGGTGAGGGAATGCAACATGAAGTATACTACATGCACATCACAAAAGTAGGTCACTGACACGTGTTTCATGCTTCAGTAATTGGTCCAAGTTTTTTTTTAAAGTTTGTTTCTGAAACTCAGTTTATGGTTTAATCATTAAATGCAATAATTCTATGTATCTCTTTTCGTACCATGGAGTTAAAACAAAAGAAGGCCTTGTCGGCATTTCACATTCTGCAGGCTTAGGTTATGTTTTTGAATTATCTCATTTTTCTAGTTAAAAAATTAAAATTTAATTTGTAAAAAATTAATAACCATTTTGTGGAATAGATCCTGTTTAGAAAAAGGAGAACCTCACACGTTAAGGACTCCAAAATATCTACTTGATATGCCTCTCTCTTACTAGCACACATTTGTACATTAGAGACCCCCAAATTTATAATTTGATTACCAGTTCTGACACCAGGTTTGTTTTTTACTCCATCTGACCCCTAGTTCTGACACCAAGGGGATTTATGCCTCAATCTTGTGCCCCTAAGGAAAACTAAAAACAAAAGAAGCTCATCACAACCTAGATGTATTTGTTAAAAAAGCAATCTTTTGAAAGGTGAAACTCGGTACAGCAGTTGCCTGTGTGCACCGGTCAGTTTTGCTTTTTCCCATGAGTGGCTGCTAGTGACCGATTTGACTGTATTTTCATTAATTTAAGTGTTAGTATTTGCCTAGTAGATTTATACCTTTGTTTGCTTCATACCTCCCTTAAAGGAAAAAGCACTAAATAGTTCATGCTTGTCTTTAAAGTATGTTAAAAGTCTTCAGTATAACGTTGAAGTAGCTTATTTTATAGAATAATGTGTATTATGCACATATCATATGTATACGATGTTTTTCTTTGGTTATCATTGACCAGGCTTTTTTTTGTCTTAGCGAATGGTTGATGCAGCAGATTGAAAGCCATTCAGTATCCAGATTTTCAGTCAATAAAATTCATATTAGAAATTATTGTGTACTGTATATTTCAGTGGGCTACACAAAATCCTACCACAAACTAGTGGCTCGGCGACCAGAAGGCAGTCTGGTCAAGCTGTCCAATTTGTTGTCTATCCTTATACAGGTGGTCCTGGCAGTAGTGATTCTGGTGGCTGCACTGATATTTCTTAGATCTCAGATTTGGTAAGTACAGTGTTCAGTGAACTGCTGTATTATTTCAAATTAGAATGTGAACTACTTATTATTTAAAATGAGAATGTGTTAGCATCAAAACATAAAGTATGTCACCTACTCATCGAGTGCTGAAAGGAAGAAAGTTTTAGACACAGGCCCAGAGCTGGTGACTATAACAAAAAATCACAAGCCCTAATTCAAATTCCACAAGCCCAGACTACAGTTAAATGCCTCTTTCCAGTACAGGTGGTAACACATTATCAGCACAAATCAACTATGCATAAAACAAGTGTGTTCTTTTTATTGTGTACAAACATTGGCCATAGCTTGAGGAAAACAGTTATATTTCAAAGGCAAACACGATGTTTCGAAGCTTTTTCCAACTGTCTTTGATCATTACAATATTCTTACATGTTCAGTTTTCAGTCAATAAAACATAGAAAATAGGCTGTTGTGTACATTTAATTTGCATTGTTTGTTAAGTATTTGTTTAAAAAAAATTTTATTTCATTATATGCTAATTGCAATGTAACAGTGTATTTGGACTTAACCTTATCCAAAATCAAATGTATCTTCTACTTTGACCTGAATTTTGTATTCTTCTATTTTATTCTGCACATAACTAATACATAGCTAAAATATTCTCTCAGTGTTTGGGTTTAATGTCAGGATCATTGTTAATAGAAGTAAATATGTTTATTTGGGTATGGGTCTTACGTTTTTGGAATTCCCCTACAATTTACCTGGTGTACCTGACATTGTCCAGGTTATATATTATCATTTTAGTAACAGACTTTCTAATTATAGCTGACATTTTATTTTGTAAACATTAAGAACTTTCTGGAAGGTTTTTTTCCATTAGGTAATGGGTTTTGTTTATTAGAAAATGTTATTTTGTGACCTGTGGTCAGGTAGAAGACTATATAATCTTGTTATTTCATACATTGGATCTAGCAGAATCAATTTGTATCATTGTTATGTCCTGAAGTTCATTTGGTTTGGAATTTATTTCTTCAAATTGTTCAAATAATGAATTTTATATGGAAATACAGAGTGCCCATTAAAAAATAATATTCTTGGACAGAGACATTCACTGGATTTATAGTGAATTCAGACCTGGAATTATATTACTGTGTTTCAACAAAAGACTCTTGGTACAACAACACAATACAGGCTACCACAGGCACATCATCACCTTCAGCAGTGGACTTCTTTTTTGGTTTCTACTAAAGTTTATTCAAAACTTTAAATTATTTGGACTTGTGTCTGAAATTCTATAATTATTTTGGGATTTAATTTAATTCTCAATACTGTAAGTTCCTTTTTGCATTTTGACTTTTGTATTCTAGGGAAATAAATTATTTGTTGAATTTTACAAAGCTTCTTGCTTTTCACTCTTTTCTGTTACTTTCTTTAAGAGCATAGACACCTAAAAATGCGAATAAACCTACACAAAAATACCCATACTTGGCAGCACATGAAATCCATGTTCAAATAAAGCTTACATTACAAAAGTGTACACATTAAAACTGGTCAGAACCAGTCCAGTCATGTAAAAATGTTAATTGTTTACAGTTATGTGATGAATTGAATTTGGGACATTATGCCTATTGCTGCTTGTTATTCAGCTCATTAATTAAATTTGCTATGCAGTGGGATCTTGTGTGTGATCCGCTACACATGGTATAAAGTCTTCCTTTGAATGTTTGGTATATTTGATGATCTGATTAGCAATATGATGGTTATTAAACAAGTTTAAGTATCGTGTGAGTATCGATATGCGCTCTGTATAATATTGTTATGATTTGTATTTTGGTTGTAATTGGGTTCTTTTTTACTTCTGTGGAGTATGGTATGAAGACAGTGTTACAATACAAGATACCAGACTAATAATTAATTGTCAAGACCATGACTTGCTTAGGGTATGCTGAACTATATGGCACCAAGTGTTTTCACCATGATCATGTATTATTATTTAAAAGTGCATGGTAGCTCCAGATCTCATCCCATTTACATAGTTTTTGTCCGTCTAATACATCGTAATAGAACATAGAATTTTAGCAGGAGAGATATCCTTACAGCTCTAGTCTTAATTCTTAAAATTAAACAGTTGTGCATAATTTAAACACACTTAAAAATTCTTTGTGTTTTTAGCTCACCTGGATGGAGGTTGTTTGAGTTTATGTCATGGTTCTGCATCTCTTGTCCATTTAACCAGATTTATTATTTTTGGCTTCTCTAAAGCTGACGGGCCAAATTAGATCAAACTTAGCAGAAAGTGCTTTTTAGGACATGCTCAGCCAAAATTCTTTTTGTCGTCTAATTTTCAGGGGAAGCTGTGCACCTTTCAAATACTCTCACATGTTTGTAATTGTCATTGCACAGTGCATTGAATGTTTATAAATAACTATGTAAATATTAAAGCATATTGTTCAGTTTAATTCTGGATTATTCATTGAGTCGGTGAATGCAAACTTTTCCAATAGTTCAATACTAGTCTGAGACCCAAGACATTTTGTTATCATGAAAAAATAAATGTGCTTGGGGACGGTACGCCAGGCTAATTCCTTGTGATCGATGACTTTTTTGACAGTAATCACACTAATTTACTTGATGAGTGGATGAGCTGTTTAACATTTGTGCTGTGAGCTTTTATTGTACCTTGTCAAGTACAGGATTTTGTTAGGGGCTCAGCTAACACAGTAAAAAGATTGATTAATCATTAAATGGAAGTCAGACTTAAGACAACTTCTCAGCTGTTATGATGGTGACAAGCAGTAATTTTCACTGCCCCAACAGAACAGTGACTGCTGTTTTAGTGATCATTCTCCAGATCATTAACCATGCGATGGGATGGTGGATTAGCGTTATTTTCAAGCCAAGTAATAAGGTTTGCTTAACTTTGAGTTGATGCATGAAAAGAAATCCATGAGCACATACAGAAATTATAATATTGTCTCTAATTTTATGTCCTTATTGTTTTTTTAGTACTATATATCTGTTAAAAGTGGAATTTTTTTATATACAGGTGATTCTTGATTTATGCCATGAGTTCTTGAGGTTAGGGCATTAGTTGAAATCTGCGTAAATTGAATGTAATGTAAATGCACATGCAAGAGCTGTGTGTGAGTCCCAGCTCATAATAACAATTATGGTGTAAAAACGAGTACACTGATATAAATTGAATCTTATTTCTTCATATTAAATGGCGTTAAAATGAAAGCACATAAATCAAGTTGGCATAAATCTAGCATCACCTCTATTTTAATTTTCTTAAAGAGACCTTTCAATCTGATTTAAGTTTCATAATTAAGAATAAAAGTAAATATTTTTACCAGTAATTGTTTGCCAGAAAAATATTAAAATATTGTTCTAAAAGATACCATCAACACAGTAATCAATGTGGTAGCTTGTTTATATCCATATTACTAGCATTTGTGAATGTTTAGAAAAGTATACACAGATCAGAATTCATGAAAAGTAATCATTCTTGATGTTAACTAACAAAGCATGCATTGACGGTTGAATAGTCTGCTTTTATTGTTGTTTCTGCAACAAATGATGAAACATGGGTATGACTATCTTGTCATTGGCATTATCATTAACATGCATGTTCTACAAGAATTTGAAATTTTAGCAAAATATTGCTGTATGACTAAAGTTTGTTTTTAAAGAGATCTACCTGGATTTCTTTCTTGTCTGTGTATGCAAAATAATACGTCCTTATAATGCATGGAACACATTATTTTGATTTTGAGATGTTATCTATAATTTTTTACACAGGTATGTACAAGTGCCACTCAGCAAAAATTTGGATATAAGAGTGTGCTGGGAAACCACTGTGATCTTCGCCGTGTCATCTTTTCAGTACCTGACTGTTGCATTTGTCTTCTCCAAAGGCCCACCATTCAGAAAGCCAATTTACAGCAATGGTCAGTTTCTTTCAATAGATAGATTCATTAAGTAATATTTAGTGGGAACATTAGCATATGAAAGACAAATTAGAGCAGTGGTTCCCAATCCCCAGGTTGCATCCCAAATCAGGGTCATTGAAGGTCTTAAGGATTATTTTTTTTGGGTGGTAAAACGTATGTGAAAATGGGGTCATGAGGTTCAGAAAAACTATTTTTTAGGGTCACAGCCAACAAAAGTTGGGAACCACTGATTTAGACACATTTTGAGTAAATTACCTTGTCTAGAGACGCACTACAGTAGCAAGCCAAAGCTGACATGGGCAGAATTTTAATCTACAGCCTCCATTTAGTGATAATAATACTACTACTAATAATAATAATGATTCTTTATTGAAGGTAACTTGTTTAGTACAAAACTATTCTCCCCTGAGGCTTTCTCTACAATCTACTTATGTAGAATATATTGATTATTTAACAAAAGTTTTTTTTAAATACTTGTTATAAATCATGTAGTCAAAGCATTTATCTTTAACAGCAGTGAGAGAATGGATGGTTTTATGAAAGCCTGAGGCTTCTTTAGTGGCTGTAGTTTTTAAGTTTTGGCAGCAGGAGATTTCCAGATTCTGCAGAGGAGAGTACATAATTTGATTGTTTATGGCTACATTTGTCTTGTAGATATTGTAGTGATGTAACATTTAGAATTTTGTAATACAAAAACAGAATTACTATAATCAGTTCTTTCATCATTTGTATCCAACTTAAATTTTAACAGGGTTTCCAAAGGTTTATCTAGAAGTATGCATGTTGTTATTTTCTGTAATTTTACAGTTATGTCAGGGTCGTGTCTGGAACAGTTTCCCCATACACTAAGGCAATAATCTAGCACTTGTTGATTGTATGCATTAAAATAAAAGAATCTGACATCAGGAGGGAGGTATTTCCTAATTTTGGTGAGCAGTACCATCTTAACAGAAAGCAGTTTACATTTAATATCAACCTGTACATCACACTGAAAAGAAACAACTTACCTTGTATACCAAGTAGTTTATGATTGGAAAAATGTCCACTGGTTGTATTCTTAAGATTTAATTCAGATGTTTCTGACCATGTGAACCAAATTTTTGAGCTGTGGTTATTAACATGCACTTTTTCATATTTTGATTTAGAACAATTATGTTGTTCTTACACCATAGTCAAGTAATCTCCAGATCTTCTGTTGCAAATAGGTCTGTATTGGAGTTCTTAGTAGCATATAAAAAAGATTAAAAATAAGAATGGACCAAATACTGACCCTTGTGGAATACCATCCTTAACAATTGCAGCAGAAGATGTAGTGTTACATAGACACACATGCTGCCTTCTGTGTTAAATATAAGTCAACTATTTTATGATATTGTCATCAAAATTATAGTATTGTAATTTTTTTTAAAATAAGGATATTTTGATAGACTAAATCATAATACCATTTTAAAGTCAAGGCAAACAACACCTGTCACCTTTTCTTTATTCATTCTGTTTAACCGAGCAAGTCAGGCATTGATGATTGAGTTTCCATGGCTCCCAGAGGATTATTAGATTAATCTGTACTAGTTGTACCAGAAACACTTAAATACAAGTACCTTTTTATAAAATATTTAGATCTCACACATGTTTGATAATGATGCAAGATTTTCATGTTAAAAAATGAATATTTTGTTGATATTGTTTTGCATGGGATGAATACTGCATAAGGCTAACATTTGCAACATATGCCTGTCCATTCATAGACATAGACAAATAACAGCCAAAAGACTAGCAATTACAGTATACTAGTATGCCTGTCCATTCATAGACATAGACAAACAATAGCAACAAGACTAGCAATTACAGTATACTAGTATGCCTGTCTATTCATAGACACAGACAAATAATAGCAACAAGACTAGCAATTACAGTATACTAGTATGCCTGTCCATTCATAGACATGGACAAATAATAGCAACAAGACAAGCAATTACAGTACATGTCTGTCCATTCATAGAAAGATAACAGCAATGGGGCTAGCAATTATGGTATGCTAGTATGTCTATCAGTTCATAGACATTGACAAATAACAGCAACGGGGCTAGCAATTACAGTACATGTCTATCCATCCATAGATAAATAACAACAAGACTACCAATTACAGTACATGTTTATCATTCATAGACAAATAACAGCAACAAGACACCAATTACAGTACATGTCTATCCGTTCATAGACAAATAACAGCAAGAAGACTACCAACTACAGTACATGTCTGTCCATCCATCCAGCATCAGCTATTTAGTTCAAGTATATTGATCATTGGACTTAATTATACCAGGGAATTGTGAGCCTCTGGAGAACAAAAGATACGTGTTGAAAATGTCATACTTAGATAGCGGAATGGTTTGATTTGGTGAAAGGTTTGGTGGTTTCAGTTTTTGTTCTGTGTTACCTCTTATTTTCTTTGATGAATTGTTATCAGCCATCATAAACAAGTTTACCCAGTGGCATGAAACATCTCTGCAAATTTAAGGTTAAATGGTCAAAGGTCATTGTCACTGTGATTTCAGGTTGTGAGTAGTGATCTGTTTAATTTTTTCTTAAGATGGGATGTCATCAAACTTGACCTGAAAGTTTTTTTTATATATATATAGAACATCCTAGAATAGTAGTTCCCGACACCCAGGTCGAGAACCAAATTGGGGTTGCAAGGATGTTTTGGAAGGTCATGGAGGATCGCCATGATTTATTTTAGGGTGGCAAAACTTATCAGAATATAGAAAAGGAGTTGTGAGGATAATGGATCATTAGTTTAAAGAAATATGTTTCAGCAAGTATTATATATACTACAGTTTGCAAAGTTAATCGAAATGGAGTTGGTTATTAAAAGTTTCAAAATTTGTACACTAATACCTTTCTAACAAAGATTTTAATAAATGATTTTTATTTCACTTCAGTTCCTTACTTGGTCAGTCTGATACTGTTAATTGCCTTCTCCACATTCCTTGTGCTGATACCACTGGATCCTTTTGTACAGTTCTTCGGGGTAAGTCATAATGGTTGAACCTTTTCTTAAAGGTGCTGTGTTTGTTATCCATGTATGACATGCATCCAGCTGCAAAGAGCTTAAATCCAGAGCTACTGTTGTATAACATAGCAGTAAATGAAGGTTTTCTTTGCTTTTTTAAAAGCATGAGCAGAACATACAGTGAGGATCCTCCTTTACTTTATATGTACCCAAATACAGTATTACTATTATCAGTGTACATTTGGCAGGGCTTGAAAATAGTGTTGATGGGTGGCAGGTCCAGGTCCTGTCACCCTCTGAGGGAGCCAGGTCCAACATGCATATTACAGGTCCAAGTTGCTGAGCTGTTGTGAGGAACATCAAATTCAATACAAAAGCATAGTTTCATTATCAGTTTTAATAAATGAATAAAGTAAAAAAATTTAACAATGCAGTTTCCTCTCTTTTCTGATCTGAATTAAAGGTCCACTAGTCTTAAATGGTCTTTGTTTTCACCGTCATATGACTCTCGATAAATTCAACTGAAGTCAAAACAACATTTAAGTTTGTTTTACCATGGTATTGGGTGCTGGACCTACCGGCTCATTATGGTAATTTTAAAGAGGTTGAGCACAATATTTTTCTTGCATCCTGATCATATTTAATCCACTGTCAATTTGTCTTCCAGTGTTATTTAAATGTGCAAACATGATATTCGCCATACTTTGCATCCTTATTTGGCGTATTCTTTTTTGCTGAGAATCCATTTTTTTCATTTTTGGATTCCTGCAGCTTTTCAGACTTTCCAAATAATAAGTAGAAGTTCCTTTGAATGACATTAGACTTTAGGTCTTGGAATTTATGTGGAAGGGTACTTGAATTTAGCAATAAAATAGCACTGGCTTACACACTTTACTACACACATTGTTCCAGACAGACTATGATGTCCACAGCAAAAGTGTTACCTTAGTCTGACAATACAAACCCGTTTGTTTGTACCCCCCTACCGATTTAAATGATGGAAACCTTTAATGTGATAAAAAGTGCAAGGAATTTTGTCAATTCATTCACTGATTTATGGTTTCTAACGTGATTGTGAGTAGAATGGCCCTAACACTGTCATCTTATGCGCGTTTCATGCTTAACGGAAGTTTTCAGTGTAATAGACATGCTCGGATCCATTTCCATTTTCTGAACAAGTCTATTTTCAGCAAAGGGGTGTATCGCGACTACAGATGTATATACATAAGTCATCTGCTTCCGATATTTACAATGTCGAATCAAGCAAAGGAAAATAATGACAACTACAAGTTTGCTTTTCATGTGGATTTAACAAGCAGTTTAATTTCTATGTTCATATATGCAAAGGAATATAATTCCAAACTCTCAATGTTATGTAATTCATGGAATTATCCGGCAGTTGACGAACAGGATGAACTAAGTCATTATGTTGTCTGATGGAAATAAACTAGCCTATAGTGTACACAATATGGCGCCGTGTTAGTGTGGAAAGTCCGTTAAGCATGAAGTGGTGCAGGGGATGCCAGCATTAGTGCCATTCTGGTCACAGTCAGGTTAGAAATTATAAATTAATGATTCAGTTGACTTAGTTCTGTGCACTTTTTATCACATTAAACATTCTCGTTTTTGAAATCAGTAGGGGGTACAGACAAACGGGGATGTATAGTCAGACTTTAGTCTTCAAGTAACATTGCATATACAATATTTTGCATATATATTTGTTGACATTTTCCACCTCTTTTTTTGAGCAAACAAGTCTGAGACTGCAGAGGAATACTTATAATTTTCATTTTTTGGAAAAGTGGGAGATCTGATGGACTTATGACAGGTTTATCTCATGGATCCCACTGAGAAAGCTGCAGGTCCCAAACCTTTGACCACTACTATTTTCAGGCCCAGAGTTAGGAATGCTTATACATACGTAGCAAAACAAGCTTACAGCCACATACAGTATTACATCCAAATACAGTACTACTTTTAACACACTCTGCACAGATAAACCTGCTTTATACACAGCCAAATACATTGTTAGATCTAACTCACTCTGCACAGATATACATGCTTTATACACAGCCAAATACAGTACTACTTTTAACACACTCTGCAGATAAAATTGCTTTATACACAGCCAAATACATTATTAGTTTTAACACACTCTGCACAGATAAACATGCTTTATACACAGCCAAATGCATTATTAGTTCTAACACACTCTGCACAGATATACATGCTTTATACACAGCCAAATACATTATTAGTTTTGACACACTCTGCACAGATAAACATGCTTTATACACAGCCAAATACATTATTAGATCTAACTCACTCTGCACAGATAAACATGCTTTATACACAGCCAAATACATTATTAGATCTAACGCACTCTGCACAGATATACATGCTTTATACACAGCCAAATACAGTACTACTTTTAACACACTCTGCAGATAAAATTGCTTTATACACAGCCAAATACATTATCAGTTTTAACACACTCTGCACAGATAAACATGCTTTATACACAGCCAAATGCATTATTAGTTCTAACACACTCTGCACAGATATAAATGCTTTATACACAGCCAAATACATTATTAGTTTTAACACACTCTGCACAGATAAACATGCTTTATACACAGCCAAATACATTATTAGTTCTAACTCATGCTGCACAGATAAACATGCTTTATACACAGCCAAATACAGGATTAGTTTTAACACACTCTGCACAGATAAAGATGCTTTATACACTGCCAAATTCAGGATTAATTTTAACACACTCTGCACATATAAACATGCTTTATACACAGCCAAATACATTATTAGTTCTAACTCACTCTGCACAGATATATATGCTTTATACATAGCCAAATACAGTACTACTTTTAACACACTCTGCAGATAAAATTGCTTTATACACAGCCAAATACAGGATTAGTTTTAACATTGCACTCAGAGATATTTTATACATAGCCAGATACAACTTTGATTATCATTGAGATAGGCGTGCTTTACATACAGCCAAAAACATTATCACTATTAACATTGTACATTTGGGTTGCTTTATATGCTTCCAAAAACATTATTACTTTTAGCACTCTCTATAGTTAGGCTTGCCTTATATATAGCCAAATACATCATTACTTTTAGCTCTGTACAGTTAGGCATGTTTGTACATGACCAAATACAATATTTTACCACTTTGTTTAGTTAGGCATGCTTTGCATACAGATAAATACAAAAATTCTTTTATTACTCTGTTCAATTTGGCATGCTTTATGTGCAGCCATATACAATATTACTTTCAGTACTTGACAGTTCAGCATGCTGTATATATAGCCAGTATTTACAGCCAAGTGCAGTTACAAGTTTTAGCAGTCTTTGCAGTTAGGCTGGCTTGTAAACAGGCAAATGCAGTGTTACGCCAAATACAGTATAGCTTTTAACATTCTTTACAGTTAGTTGTACTTTATTCATAGTCACATACAGAATTGCAAATATGTATGTACATCCAAATAGAGTACTACTGACGCAGTCTTTATAATTATACACAGCCAAATATTACTTTATCACTTTTTACAGTTAGGAATGCTTTTTGCACTGCCAAATGCAGTATTAATGTTAATGCTCTGTACAGTTAGGCTTACTTTATATACAACCAAAGACAGTATTTAACACTTTACAGTTAGGCATGCTCTTTAAGTAGCCAAATACAGTATTAATGTTAATACAATGTACAGTTGAGCATATGTTATACACAGCCAACTAAAGTATTCATGTTAATACTCTGTACAGTTAGGCTTACTATATACACTACCAAACACAATATTAATGTTAATACTTGGTATAGTAAGGCTTACTTTATACACAGCCAGTTACATTATTACTTTTAACATTCTGTACAGTTAGGCATGTTTTTTACACAACCAAATAGTGGTCCCCCTCATGAAATGCCACCCTGACCAGCGGCCACTCACTCTTTGCGGCAAGAATTCCTTGGCACTGACGAGTTTGTGTTCAAAAGCCACCCCTCTAACACAACCAGCGGCCAACATATTAGTGCACAAATGTAAAATTTACCCCTCACAAGCGGCCACATTTTATAATTAATTTGTGTCCAGAACCAATATTTAAATACAGTAAGGTAAGTAGTCCAATTATGTTTCTGATGTCCGTTTCCGGATGTCAGGTTTTCGTTACTGAAAGAAGTGTTAGCTAAAGTACATGTACTACTAAGGTTATTGTAACATTAATGCCAATGTTTGCAGGAAATGGGGTCAGCAATGTTTTGATAGAGCTTTGTCCTTTACACAGCAGTTTTTTGTTTTTAATTGTCGAATACGATCAGATGTAATTGTCATGAATACAACATGGTCAGATAGAAATGGGTCAGCAATATTTTGATAGAGCTTTGGGCTTCACACACAGGATTTTTTTTTTAATTGACAGTTATGACTGACATAATTGTCAACATTATAACATGTTCAGATAGGCTAAAAATAGATTTTGTGGATTAACACACACACACAGAAACGATTAACCTTGAACAAAACAGGGTACCAGACAAAGACCGAACAATCATGTGACAGTACATGTATCACTTCCTTTCTTTATGATAAGGTTGTTTTGTTTACAAAAGTTTTGTCTGCAAAATTAAAATTGTACTTTGCAATTAGCAACATAGAAATAAATCATTACAAAACTTTAACACGTCATCACATAAATGAAGAAATAATACTTAAGAAGGAAAAGTAAAAGTTATTTGGCCTGACAGCAATAAGGAGAGTTCATTTGCTGAAAGATTTTTTTAATGGCAAAATTCAAATAAAAAAGACCATTAAAGATAAGGAGAAAATTCTGTAGCAGTGGGAAAATGGAGTAAATGGAAAGAGAATTATTTTATATATGAAACAACGTATGTACCAATGTTTAAATAACATTTTTGAATGGTTTTGTAATGCGCATGCCAACAATATCCCACTCACATTTCACGCCTAAGAATAAGAACTATTAATTAATGTTACCTTGAAACAACTGTTTTAAGACAAGAAGAACATTTTAATAATTAATGCTACTTTTAAATGAAGATATTAACTGCTTTAAGTTATATGTAGCTTTCCTACTACATACACATATACATACACATCTCATAAATACAGTCCCCCTCTGGAAAGGCCACTCATCTTATAAGACCACTTTCCCGGTACAGAAGGGGTGGCCATATAAGAGAGGGGACCACTGTACAGTATTAATATTAATAGTCTGTTCAGTTAGGCATACTTTATACACAACCAAATACAGTATTAATTTTAATGCTTATTACAGTTAGGCATACTTTATATGCAGCCAAATACATTATTACTTTTAACATTTTGTACAGTTAGGCATGTATTTTACACAATAGTTTTAATGTTATTTACTCAGTACAGTTAAGCACGCTTTGTACAGACTAATCCTTCAATGTTTCTGGTAATAGGTAACTGTGATCATAAATTTTTTCCTTCTAATTAAATCAAGCAACTCTGAATTCAAGTTAAAAAAATACATGTATTCTCTATTCATCTGAACAATATAGTTTTAATTTTCCATAGATTCTGAACGATTAAAGAAAATACATCTCCTAAATCATTCAACTCCTCTGTGTACTGTTTTTTTTATATTGTGGTAACTAATTTGAATTCTAAAAATCAACTGTCATACTGAATGACCACAATTTGTTCATTACTGTAAATGTTAATTTATTTGAAGATGGTGCGTTTACAAGATAAACCATTCCAGTTTCGTGGATTGCTCCTCACTTTTGCTGCAGTCCATCTGATTGCCTCCATAATGCTTGAGGTAAGTTTATCGCTCATATCAGTATTTGTTTGACTGTACAGCTCCCCCTCACTATAAGGTCCCTCTATATGATGCATTTCATTCTATAAGGCACAAATGGTCACGGATCTGATTTTGTTTTTAATAGTAATATTATGTATGAAATACCTCATTATAAGGTGGCCTCATCTATTAGGTGATCCACTGTTATGGCTCCGACGAACATCATTATATTGAAGGTGTACAGTACACATGTAACATCCACCTCTTTGAAACAGAAAAGACTGCCAGATTTTCAAGATTTCAGATTATACATTCCTTACAAATTGTACCTCCATTTAACAGCCACCTCTGTGTAACAGCAGTGAGTATAGGACTGCCACATTGTCAGTATTCAGGGATTATACACTCCTTATAAATATACCTCTGTGTAACAGCCATGTCTTTTAGATAGCAATAAGTATAAGACTGCCAAATTTTCAAGACTCAAGCTTATATATTCCATATAAAATGTACCTCCTTATAACAGCCACCTCTTTAAGACAACAGGGAATATAAGACTCAAATTTTCAAGGCTGAAGATCATACATTCCAGATAAAATGTACCTCCATATAATGGCCACGTACATCAGGTACAAGACTGCCACATTTTTCAAGACTCCATACAAATGTACCTCCATATAACACTCACCCTTTTAAAACAGCAGCATGTATAAGACTGCCACATTGTTCAAGACTCAACATTATACATTCTATATAAAATATACCTCATTATAACAGCCACCTCTTTATGACTGCAATTAGTATAAGATTTTCTTTTATTCAGGAATGAAGATTATACATCCCTATACAGTGTACTTTATATAAGAGCCACCTCTTTATAAACAGCCACTTTTAGCCAATACCAAAGGTAGCTGTCTTTAACAGGCTTCATTTAGCTGTACTTGTCATAGACCAGAACAGCTTATGGGATTGCCTCTTGTATTTCTGGATAACACAACTTTGTTATCATGATTCCTCCTAAACTGATTGTAGGATTGCCATGAAACTTTACACACACATTCATCCCAAGGTTTAGTTTGTTCTAAATGAAAATGGTGCTATTCTGGCATCCAGTATGGCCACCACAATGGCCATCTTGAAAATCATGCTATCACTACTCCTCTTGAACAGATTGTCATACATGGGTTTTCTATTTATGATGTCTAGTTTGTCCTAAATGAAAATGGTGTGGAACTGACATCCATTAGGTTGAGGTTTTTCCATCTGTATTTTGTAGTGCAACTAGAAATTCCAGATTATTTGGTATCATTGTAGAGCTACAGCTGTCTTCCTTGCTATAATACCACCCACTTTAGTGTATCATACATGACCTTAATGCTGCAGGCCTCTGCAGTAGGCTACTACCACCTGCCACTTAAACTCGTCATCAGGGGTTAATGTGTTAAGAACAAAAAGCGGTGATGTAATACACAGTGTGTTAGCAGTGCACACGTTAAGTGTATGGAAACCATGTGGAGTAATGATTTTTTTACAATCTCTTCAATGTAGTTTATCCTGATTTAAAGGTAATTTATGAAGAAAAGCAAACTACACAATTAAAAAAACAATTCAGAGTTAATTTCATCACAATTTTAGAGTACTCAAAAATATCCTGCCAACACACCACCACCTAATATTTTCACCTCTCTTCCATGATTTCCATCCCTTTATCAGCTATTTGTACTAGGTTCTCAGTAATTCGCCCCATCACTTATAGTGCAGTCCAAGTTTTTGGACCCCATTGACCTTGAATTATCAAGAGAGTGGTGCATTGAAATGAAGAGAAGAGAAATTATTTTCTAGTGATATTTAGGCCAGTGAATGTAAATAAAAAACTGGATGAAATCATATACTACCATTTGCTATTTTTCAGTTAAGTTCTGGAACCAGTCTAAATGATTTGTTTGCTTTTTTCCAAATACGTTCCTGACCTAGTCTAAGTGATTTGCCTATTTTTCAGTACCTAGTGACAAGCAGCAATGCAAGCAGAATATTCTATAAATGGTTGAGGCGGAACAAACCTTCTAAAAGCATCTACAAGAGAGTTCAGAAAGAGATTGAGAATTCTGATTGGCCACCTGTAGGTCAGGTGACCTATGAGACAAAGAATCATAGGAGAGTCAGTGAGAGTCACATACTGGTAGACACATTACAAAGTGATAGCAACTGAGATATATAGTAACACATCCTTGGTCACAATTAGATCTGTCAGTAGGTGAAATTTTTCTGGATGTTATTATTTTTCTTTAGTTTTGTTGAGCCCACATTTGTGGGTGGTAAAATATTGCAGTAACTTTTCAACTTTTGGCAGCATCAACAGTTTCTTATGGTTTTGGTTAAGGATTTTTAATTTGCATATATGTCCTAAATTGGTTAGTATGGCCCATTTTTGGTGTTTGTGTCACTTTCATATTTTCAGCTTTTTGCTTGTCACATCAACATCATCTGTATCTTGAACCCCATTTCACATACACTTATGAAAAATTGGTATGTTGATATATAAAGGGAAGAGTAGCCTAGCTATACCAAAATTAGGTAAGTGCGACCCAGGTTTTATGCTACATGATTTTTAAAATTGTTTTCAGCTATCCATTATCTTTTCACAATCTTGAATCCTATTTACCAGCATTCGTGGAAATTTGCATATAGGTGCATCTTGAGGAGAGTAATTCAGCTGTACCAAAACTAGGTCATGGTAACCCAAGTTTCATGCTTGAATGACTTGTATTTTCAGTTATCCATTCATTACACCCTCAATATTCTTGAACCCAGCTTTACGTGCACATGAACATTGGTACCTTAGGTAGTGTAAATAATACCAAACCAAAAATTAGGGTTTCTCTGACTTCATTTTCATGATAATTGACTTTTCTATTTTAGCTTCTTTGTTCATTATTTTGGACCCTATTTACTTGTGCACCTGAAATTTGGAGTGTTGATACATTTTGTGAGAGTAACTTGACCATACAATTCTAGGTCAATGCAGCACAATCTTCATGCTGAGTTGTTTATTTTTGGCTACCCATTCCTCACACCTTTGGAATCTTAGACCCTATTTCACTTAATTTTTCACAGTTTATGTGGATGCATCTCCTGGAGAGTAACTTAAACACACCATAATTATTGGTTACTGTGACCAAATTTTCAGGCTTGATTGCCTATTTTCAGCCATTTTTTATTGCATCCTTAATAGCTTGGACCCTATTTCACCTGCTTTCATAAAAATTGATACATGGATGCCTCTCAGTGAGATTAACTCGAACATACCAAATTTAGGTCTCTGTTGCCTGATTTTCATGTTCTTGTGACTTGTATTTTACTCCATAGCAGTCTGCATATTGCCCGCTGCTCCAGATGTTGGGAAGACAATTTGTGTTTGCAAGTAAACACATTGTAATTTGTTTATATTTATCACTGAAGTGGTGGAAACCTACTTAGTTACTCTGAGATTGGGAAAAAGTTATTTTTAGATTTATTCCCATTCAGGATAATGCTAGTTTATTTATTAAAGAATTGTTGTCTTTATAGAATATATTATGGTTGCACATTGTGGTGAAAAAATGGTTATTTAACATAAACATGTTGTTTTTTTTAACGTAATTATTTTTTTTTTGACTGTAGGCTCTCTTATTGGTTCAAGTTAGTCTTATTAGCCCAGTCCATTGTTTACAGATGGCATCAGGCATTGGTCATTGACTGATACAAATTCCTGACATCCAAAAATTTTGTGTTCTCATGATGAAAATGACCAATACTTTTGGATACAGTGATTGGAAATGACAGATGACAGTTTGATCCGACTTGTTTTAAATATTATTCCTGCCCATTTCATTTGAATGATGACAACTCTTATTTGAATGACAGCAATTATTATTTGAATGACAACAATTCTTATCTGAATGACAGCAACTCATATTTGAATGACAGAAACTCTTATTTGAATGACAGCAAATCTTATTTATGGCAATGCTTAGCTTTTACTAGTGACAACAGCAGTTGTTAATTTCAAGTTGATTGAATTTCAGTTATTTTTTTTCATTTTAATACACTGAAATTAGAAACTCTGACAGACTAACAATAGCAAAAATCTATGCAAATTAAAGCTGAGACAGTCACAAATGTTCTTCCATACAGAGTCAGGATAAGCATTCTTGTGGTTTAAAAGACCTAGTCCCATTTTGGGGTTACTTCTATTCATAAGTATTGCAGGTGGGAACAGATGATGACCATTCTGGGAGTGAGCATTTTGATGAAAATGAGGACATTGTGCATACAACTTACAGACAATTTCAAATTAAATGGCTAACTTTATATATTTGACTGCAGTATGAGTTGGTAAATCAAACAGATTTGTATACATTAAAATGGCATGAGTTTTGACCTGTCTGAGACCAATGTCCTGAAGATTTAACCATCAGTGAGACAGCTATCCCATAAAGACACAATTCTGGCAGAAACCCTGAAAGTATGTTGTTTTCTAAGGCAGCACTTGGGCCCTATACAACCAGATAGGGGCCAATATAAAAGTGACTGGGGGCCATATCTTCTTATTTGGTTGAATTTTGACAATAAAGAAAAGGAAATGGCAGTTTTCATGCTGAGTTTTTTTATCACTGAAACTCAAAACCAAACAACTTGCAGTATCGACAATGTTCAGACAAGACTTCCATTAGACATAGTTGTGTATAGTTTTGCAAATTAAGTGCTTTGTTTTGTTTTTATTGTCTCTGTAATTGTTTGCCTTCAAGTAAGAGAGCTGAAATCATCTACACTAGTTTTGCTCTGATCATAGTATGTTTTGCACATTTATCTTCATCAGTTCCTGATGCATGTGGTCCCATGTTGGAACCACAGCAGTGGAAAATGTTATATGAATGTATTCTCTCTGTTTCCCTGCATGCACAATAGGAAACAGTTATTCATGAACTGTGTTTTTATGCTTAAAAAATATCAACATTCTTTTTTAATGTAGTATCTATTACAAGCATTGCATTATTTTTTGTTGCCATACATTGATAACTTGCCATACCATACCATTACAGAAACAGATTTATGGAGGACTTTGTATCAGGTGTTATACAGTGCCTATATGACTCTAACATCTTACTAAAATAAGTTCTGTAGGCCTTTTGTATGTATGAATAAAAAAATGTACTTTGTACACATCATTAGCAAGTGTTTACTGAAGTCTTTAGCTGGAGATCTTTGCAAGACCCTCCATTTGCAAAAGGGGTTTCATTTCTTGGTACCTTCTTCAGAGACCCTGAGAGGGGTCAAAGGTTCAATATATAAATATGATTATATTGATAGTGTTTAAATTTTTGTTGCCAAACTTTTTTACACAAGCCATATCGTGAGGACACCTCACATGTAAAAAATTCTGGGTTGCAAACCCATGGGTCACAGTCATGGGGTAAGTAATAAAATGCAGGGAGATGGCAATCCATAGAAGTAGTTTTAGTTTGATTGTTTAATTGAGTAATCCATGGCAGCTGTACATGTAATTGGGCCATGGTAGTTCAGTTGGTAAAAAATAAAAACTCAATACATATGGAACATATATCATCAGATTTATACAATAGCTAAATGTGCCATTTTTACACTAAGCTGCCAGCACTGTAAACTTTGTTATAATATCATTTTGTATTGAAGGTTGTACAGATAAACAGTAATTACCACTATTGCTGCACCCAATTTTAAAAATGCAACATTGTATTTCACTATCTTTTATATGATTAACTTTGTTCAAGTTCTCAATACAATATCACAGTTGCTGTTTATGAAGTATACTGACATTTTGATATATTTACATTGGCTACACGGTTCCCAAACTACAGGGGGAAAAAGTTGGGATTAAGAATTATTTTGTTTCCAGTGGAGAAAATTAAATATAGGGGAATTGCTGGGAATTTTCAGAACCCACTTAGAATCAGCTTCAGAAAGAAATTTTGTTATGAAAGAAATCATGTGCAGTATGGTATTCTTCAGGGCTAACAGAAGTGATCAATTTGCAAGAAAAACCTGAGTTTGGACCAGACCTTTGGCTGATATCACTGCCAGGATAAACATACAACATCGCACAAAATTGATGAAAAAAAATTTTTTTTTTTTTTCTTCTTCTTCCAAACTAGCTTTCCGTATCTTGGTATTCATATTTCACTCAGAGTGATAGGACCTAGCAGTGTCAATCCCACCTTCTGACAGGTCCCTAAATTAGTAAATTGGGTCTTCTCTCTTGGTTTTGTCCCATAAATAAAATTTCATTTAATATCCTAGTGTGCATTTGAAATGAAGCTAGTCACTACCACCAGGTGATGTGTAGAGTTTCTCTAGAATGGAATGGGATTAACACTATGAAAACATTGTCACTTTGAGGGAAAACGCATAAAATAGTTATGAGATATGAAAAGTTATTTGAAAACAAATATTTAAATGAATCAAATAATTTTCATAAAACTTGTGGTATTATCATGCTTTTATTTAGTCAGATCTTTCCATAAGAAAACTTTTGTCTGTTCCTGATGACTGTACAGCGTGCAAATAACGTTAGCTCCAAAGCATATTGTTTTTGTTTTTAAAAAATGAAATCTACATTATCATGTCAAAAAATGTTGCAAAGTCCTTGGTTTTCTTCACAATTTCCCTACATTTGAACAAGATTATTTTGTGTTCTTTCAGTCATGTGACTGTTAAAATTTGTGTAAATCATAGCTACATAGATTGTTTTATTGACTGTTCATGTCTCTTCTGATTAAAAATGTTGGGAAGAAATAAAAACTTAGTTCATTTCTTGTTATTTCTGTATCCCAGACAGTGTGTATTTCAAAGCAGGGTATTTAAAGATAATGTATTTATCCTACACATTTGTAATTATGTTAACCTTTTTTTTCTCATGACAGCTGTATGACAGCTATACTTTAAGTCTTGTACAATTCAAATGATATTACCCAATTTTTTTCATTACAGCTATACTTGTTTCTAATTATACATCCTGTGTTTTAGTACATGATTGTCTAATTCTAGTTGGAAAGTGTAGGTAGAAACATTGACAAGCAGTGGATTTGTGTAAAACATTGCATGACCCATAAAGGGAAAAATAAAGATTTTTCACCAATCCATAGCTTGGAGTGGTCTCTCCATCTTGGTCTGTTTTTACCGGCTCATCTGTCATGATTTACAATGATGTTCCTTTTAAAAATTGTAACTAAGTTGAGATATGCGTAAAAGAAATTTTGATCAAATCATTTCTGAAATGTTAAACATTTCAAAACTTTTTCCTGACCGTTTTGGTCATTGAGGCATGACATTTGCACATGCTTGCTTATATCTATTTGTTAACCTCAGTCATTAATAATAATTTCCCCGTTTGAAAAACTAGCAAATGCATGCGGTCATTACAGGATGTAAATATTCACAAGAATTTTACTGATTTATTTTCCAAATTGTTTTAGGTATTAATTAATTATCACTTTTTTCCAAAAGTCTTTTTTTACTGCTGAAAGTAATTTTTCTCCTTTGAAATTTTGAGTTATTAATAAATTCCTTAAAGAAGTAAATTTTATATGCTGCCTATATTGGATTAACAGTCAGGCAGTTATGTGGGAAAACCTACTTTGTTAATTCAGGACAAGTTTGATGTGAGGTCAAAATTCAAATTCAGCAATAACTTATGGTTAATACTTGTCACATATTGCAAAATTATTATTTTCTTTTTTTAAAAAAAAAATAATATACATGTAAACTATCTGTATGTAATGACTACTATTTCCATAAAAGTACTATATACCATCTATGTTCACTTATAAGACAAGTCCTGCAGCAAACTGCAACGACCCAGATCTGCCGTTGCATAATGTGCCAGCAGATCTGGGTCTGTGCAGTTTGTTGGGAGTAATCCTCAGTAGAAAAAACAACAGAGACCCTGATCTGTAGGTGCATTATGCTATGGCAGATCAGGATCTTTATTGTTTGCAGTCTGACTTGACTTATAAGTGAGTATATTTGGTTCTTTAATTGTTCTTGTTGGTCAAAACTCTTGACAAAGTATTTGCAAATTGTTGACCTTATTTCACTTGTAATCTGTGCAATTTGGGCATCCTTTTGTTTTCAGCAAAAATGTTTTTTGTTGTTGAGATTTTTACTATTGATTATTCGTATCATGTTTAGCTGTCTCGTGAGGGAAAGCAAAAAGATTCACTGAGTTCTTTGCCAAAAGACAGTCTTGGCTTTTGCTGTTGATAAATTGGCATTGTCCATAAATCAACAGAAGAGTGAAGCAAATGGAAATCCAGTGAAGCATGTAGATGGTTGAGTGCATCAGCAAGAGCAGAAAGGTGTAATCATTAAAAGTAATTCACTGCCCAACACAATAATATGACATCACACAAAGGATCTCAAAATAGATGCCCATTTTTATCTTAAAAAGTCATTTTTTTCTTTATGTGAAAATGTTGTTGATTCCATTTGTTTATGAACTTGTGTGAACCTTGAAAAACTTCATCAAGGAAAAATAAAACCTGTAGGAGACCTTGATATTTTAGTGTTTAAAAACGTTTAATTGTGTGGTTTCATATATGTGGTTTGGATGATGTATCATCCTCATGGTTTTGTTATATTTCTTTAATATTATTAATATATTAAATGTTTTCAAGATGAAAGATAGACGTATTTAATATTCCAAATTTTTTACCTTCAGATTTTGTTCAATGTCTGTTGTGAAGATGAATAGTGTTCAGAACATTAAGATAGATTTTTTTAAAACAAACCATTTGAATGATGTCTTGTCAGAAACTTTTACTAGACAGTGCACAAATGTAAATTTTGTACTTGTTCCAAATGTTTATTTTTCCTTGCCTTGCATAATCAAAATTGTATAAACTGCCCAACTTTATTCAAATGCCAGTCCATAGCAACAGACAATTGTAGATGCAACAAAATTACTTTCATATTTGCTGGTCGCACTGAACCTCACTGCATTGCATTTGGCACAAATATGAAAACGCCAGCATGTGTACAGTATAGAACACTAAAAACATAACATATGAATAACTTTCTTACTCTTAACTCATATGATCTAAGGTGTTTGTTTGATTTGGATTTTAAACGTAGCTTTAACAATTTTCCAGTCATATCACTACGATGTCTGCAGTGTGGCAGTTTATAGTGATGTCTAGCACTTGGTCATCATGCTGCAGACATGTAGCATCATGTCCCACCCAGTCACATTATCCTGACACCAGGCCGACCAGTCCTAACACTAACCTGTTAATGCTGAGCGCTTAGTGAGGCGGCTGCTAGTACCATTTTTACAGGTCTTTGGTATGACTCAGCCAGGGTTCAAACCCATGACCGACTGCATCCAGAGTGGATGCTCTAACCACTAGACCACCAGAGGGGTTTATGATCTAAGGAGATAGTTAATTATTAGTTAATTATTCCTTTTAGAAAGAAAAAAAATAGTAAAATGATAATAAAATTTATCCATAATGTTAGATTAAAATAAGCAACACTTAACAAGTAAAATGAGCATGAATTCTAACATCAGGATTACGTGGTTTCTTTAATTATTTAATTTTTGTACTGTACTGAATAGCTTATTTTCGTATTCACTTCATTTTGAACACAATAGATGTCACATTTTAGCTATGGTTTGGGGGTGCTTTTCATGCCAAGGAAATTTTTAAGGTCTTTTAATATGTGATAGCTCAATTGTATTGTGACATTCCTTCATGAAATATGATGAGCAAGTTGGTGAATTTCATGAATTTCATTCATTTTTGACAAGCATTTCCTCCAGCATTATGAATAACAATTTTTGCCATAAAATTATGGAGCAATATTCTGCAATAGAATGGAAGTATCATGAGAATTTGTTATGAAAGATATTAACATTTTCAGTAGTTGTTTGAATTTATATTGTAGTAAAAAGTAAATAGGTGTTGAACAAACTTACAATGCAGTACAGTTTTACACTTACTGGCTAACAGACTGACTTGGGTTTTGAGGATTAACAGTATTATAGTATTACTGAGAACTTTGAGATGCACTGAGATATTTGTGACAATTCCTCAAACTGTTAATCCACATTCTAACATTCTTGGGAATTTTATTTTCATAGGCACCTATATGTCACTAGGAAAGTCATGACTTCAACAGTTCTAGCAGAATATTGTGGTTTCACTGCTGCACATTTTCATGTTAAGTTCAAAACTACTTACATGTCTCATGTGTTTAGACTCTATTTTATATTATCCATAATGGGATTCTTTTAATTTAACAATTTTAATCATGTCTGTTGACAGTAGTGATACTTTTTCTGAAACATCAGCATTCCATGTTTGATTTCTTTCAGAGAAATGCGATAGATACAACCATGTTTCATTTTTTTCTTTATCTGTGTCTGTAAGTATTCAGAATAAATCCAGTTGAATTTGCTGTCTCATTGTTTACTGCTTAGTTAAAATAGTGTTGTCTCTGTTATCTAAACTCGTTGAAAGACATAAATTATTAAGATAATCTTAAACAAAGATTACTCTTTTTCAGTTAGAGAACATGTTCTTTCTGTATATATAGCTAATTTAGATTGGAAAACTGGGAATTTTGTAGCCTTTGCACAACAGTAACCTCTGAATTCTGAATTCTTTTCTATATATATATATATATATATATATATATATATATATATATATATATATATATATATATATATATATCCTTAAAATTTTATATACAATCCTTGATGTATAAGAAATTTCATATTTGCCCAGCAAAATTTGGTACTGGTGTCAGATAGACAAAGTATTTTCCCATTCTTGCTAACATCCGTCAAGGATGAATTTGGATGATCAAAGTTCAACTATTCTTTTAAAAATGTATTGGGTACCAGTACATCAAATTGTTCTTTTGTCAAACTTACATAATATAATGTAATATTGATGCATATTGTTTACAGGTTTTTCTTTACCACTATTAACCATCAAGTCTACTAAATCACATGAGCCTGTTTTCTCTACTGGTCATAGACCAGATGATCTTGTGGGATGATCTGTTGTCCATTGTCCATTAGGAAATGTTTGTTGCTACTCCTCCTAAACTACTTTGAGGATTGCCGTGAAACTTGGCACATTCATCCCATGGTCTTGTCGGTCCTACATGAAAATGGTGCCACTTGAACATCTAATATGGTTACCACAGGGGTCATCTTGAAAATCTTTTTATTGGTTCTCCTAAATCGATAGTCTGATAAAAATGAGGTTTTAACTAAAATGGTATAAAATGAAAATGTGCAAATTTGATGCCCAAAATAGTCACCACAGCAGATGTCTTAAAACTCTTGATCACAATACCCCACCTGAATGGAATGCCTTATTGACATGGGGTTTTCACCAGAAGACGTGTTATGACATCTAGTTGATCCACAATGAAAATGGTACCAATCTGATAACCAATATGGCTACCACATAGGTCATCTTGTTACTGCTACTCCTCCTGAGAGGATAGTCATATCAACACGAGGTTTTCACTAAAATAAACTTCCCATGACAATTAGTTGGTCCTAATGAAAAAGGTGCTATTCTATTGTGGCTCAAAGAAAATTGAATTTTGCAGAATAAATTTTGTTCATGAGTAAGTTCTTTGACTTTTTGGGGGGCTTGCATTTAGGATAATAATCTGTAGATTCATGGGTCATGAGGTCTTGGTGATGATAAATCTAATAAGAAAATCTGGTTTATGCACAGTAGGTTTTATTCAAGACTGCATACCTTGCCCAAAGGTTAAAGTCATTTTGACTTGGCCAGTAATCTCCAGTCAACCATGCCCTACTAGTGCCTACATGGTGGGGGGGGGATCACACAGAGCCTATTCATGATCTTGTCAAGAGCGGCCATAAGCCCTTGTCCATTAGAAGCATTGCTTTCATACTTGTATTGCATAACAAGTAAGCATTGGCCTTTTGTCTCCACACATATATAACATATATTTGCACCCTGTCTGTTTTTTCTGTAAGGTCTCAAGTCCCAAACTCTGGGAACAATGGCTGTCATGCTTCGACAGTAGAATCTAGGAGCTCTACCCTTTTATATTCATGCATCTTGACCATCCCAGTGACCTACAAACAAGTTAAATGTCGTTGGAAAGTCTTCATGAAGTTTTCATTCAAGTGTTTTTTGAGTGTACATGTATTTGGTCACATGTCCTAAACCCTGGAAAGGACAACTATCATACTTGCACTGTAGAATCTGTAAAACTGCTTGTTCATATTCAAACACCTCTACCATTCCATTGATTCTTGGGCAAGGTCAGGGTAATTTGAATGTCACAACATTTATCTTTATTAGGCGGGGGAGAAGAGAAGTCGTTTAATCTTTTGTTAATTCTTGTGTAGTCACTAGTAGCTTGACTTAAGCTTATGTGCACAAATACTTTCTTGCATGTAGATATCCTTTAGTTGGATTGACATTCTGATATAATGTATTAGCTTAACCGTATTTATCCAGTGATAAGCACATGCTCTGTGATAAACCCATCCAATATTTGTTGCAAAATGTTTTTGAATACTACCAAAAATAATCTTTGATAATAAACCAACATTCAACTTATTGACAAATATTTGAAGCTTATTTGTGAGAAATGATAAAGTTTCAGTCTGCAGAGTATCCAGTCTATAGAGTATCTAGTCTATAGAGTATCCAGATCTGTCATCACATTAACATCTAGGTTACTAACATTATGTTGTACAAAGAGTGTAGATGTAAATTAGCAAGCACATAATATGACAGCTGATCCAGATCTATACTGTTTGCAGTGAAGTGCACGATTTTTAATCAAGCAAATAATTGAATATAGCTATGCACAATTTTGTTATTAAGGTAATATCTAAACAACACCCTCTACATTTTTAAACATTTACGAGGGGAGGGGGTAGAAACTGATGGTTATCCTTGTCTTTATATATTATGCTATTATGCATAAAGTCTTTTGGAGAAGCATGTCTTTTGATCATACTGATGGTGCCAGTAGCTTTGGTTTGTTTATTATTGGAGTCAGTTCTGTGTGTGTGTTAGCAAGAATGACATTGGAACACCGTTTGTGTGCATTAACACACAGATACCACTTTTACCTGGGTATGAGGGAGCTGTGATGGCTTGTGGTCAGCATTCTGGAATGACGATGGAAAGGATGCTGGTTTGAATCCTACCATTGGACCATCCTGGGTCAGCTACTATGGTGTGTCCTTGGACAAGGAATTTACTCCAATTGTTTTGACCCTAAATAACCTACTTGTGCTGTAAAGCACCAAACCAAAAACCTGGGTATGACTTGTACCTAACTGAAAACATGGTAGAAAAGCAATGATGTAGCTGATTTTCTTGGATTATAAATTGATAACACACATGTAGCAACTCAAAATAGAATAAAGTTGGCCATATATAAAACTAAAACAATTGGCAATGTTTCTTAGTGTATCACATGAATAATTTGGATTACTAATAATAGTAAGTCACTTAATAAAACTTTTGGAAAATGGCAACTAAGGGAAGCAACTCAAACTGACAATCTTGACTATTGTATAAATATCTGTAAGTATGGGTATCATTGGAATAATTTGTAAGCTTCTTGATTGTGCACAAGTTATATACAGCACAATGTGCAATAGATGTACAGTGTTAAGATGTTTATATAAATTGATGTTGATGTATTTCACAACAAAAAGTATACACATTGTTGAGCCTAATATGAACAATATTAAATATACCAGTAGATGATGGGGATATATATTTTATCAATAAAATGTGAATAGTACTTGATTTTGTTTTATTTTCCTGTCCAACCAAAGTACATGTACACACATCACAGTTGTGGTCCAGATGGCATTCCATGCATGCAATACAGGTGTAATGGCTATCTTCTGACCACTTCTTGCTCCACCTTATCTTGCCCATTGTAAAAAGAGAGAACAGTGGTATATCCAGGCAAGCAGGATCACTCTCATCTTCGCTAGCTAAGGTTACAATGTATTTTAGCCCTATCAACATCTTAGCGGGTCAATCATGTATTTCAATGCTTTATCCTAGCAACATCTACTGCATTTCATGAGTTGGCTCCCTTAGTATGTAATGCCAGCTAAACATAGCATATAATAGCAGTGCATTAAAAGTATTACTATGTATCAGAGAAGACATTACAGGTGTATTTGAGGAATATGATGTATTTGTAGACGCAAACCAGCAGTGGAAAATTGTTTATTTATGAGTCCATTCTAGTTGTGTGCTCCCTGTCTCAATACTTGATTTTGATTGGATGTGGTGACTTGCCTCTGCATCCAGTTAAATTCACAGACATGAAGCATTTAAATATCTGTATCAATCAGCCAAGGTGTAAATAGGGTTAACATATGGGAACCTTGGCTAGCGAAGATGCCTCACAAGATTACAGTTAAGTGGATGCTAAGAAATGGAATAGTATCAGAGAGAATTCAGATGCTTTTAATTATCAGAATAAACAGTTATTTCGTTTTAAATTATGTTGATAGAATATAGTTCTAATCAGTAGAGAAAGAACATGGAAAATAGGGTTTACTTCACGATGAAATAAACAACATGCTAAATATTTGCTTGCAATGAAGACGGAGTAAAATTCAAAAAGTGGAATATACCGGTACTCACCTTATGATGGGAAAACTCTTGGGTTGCTCCAACTTGAAGAAGAAAAAAAAATTATTAGAACTTGTGGGACCTCTGCATAAGCATTTTGTCACAATATATATGCCGATAATAACTGAGGAACGATTTGATTAGTTGCTAATCTCTGTAACCAAGGGGAGACTGCTCTCATCCAACTTTAAAGACGTTTTAGCACATGTGATGCTAAAATAATCTCTTTTGGCACTTGCGAGGCCTAGATTTGAGGGTAATAGCAGGACTTATATTTGTATCATAACTTGATACTTGAAGTGGTCCAAGTGGGAATCGGATCATTCACTTATGCAACGTCTCCAAGTAGCCAAATACAATAGGTGGCGCTTTACAGTTTCGTATTTTGCATAAGGGTAAGAATTTTAAAGAAAAAGAATTTCCCTGGGTTTCCTTGCTGGTAATACTGGCTGTTTAAAAAGACTTTGTATATCTTAGGTATTGTTCAAAGAACATTCAATTCCCTTTATTTTGGTGTATGATTGATGGGTAAAATATGGGTTATAGATTATACAGCATGGCCTTAATCCAGATGTGCACCTTTCAAAAACTGCTAGCTCCACTTGGTCATTTTCACTTCCTGGACTTCAGAGGGAAATTGTAAAAAAAAGAGCTTTTTTCACATTTTATATATGTAGTAATTCATTCATTGCACCTTCAGAAGCTGGTATTGTCCATTTGGGTAAAATTCATTTTCCCTATTTTAATAGGGGCTAAAGATAGTGTACTTTACACTAATTCAGGCTTATTTTTTTAGCATAAGGGAGCAGTCATTTTAGTTAGCAGTGTGCTTACATCATGTACAATTTCCATAAGTACAATATCCAAAGAATTACATCAAAGTAGCATAGAAGTATGTCAGCATTCTCTCCACTGTGTATATTTCAAATGCAAACAACTTCACCTTACATACGTCCCTCTCTCAAAAGTACATAATAACTGGTGAGTACCCCCACAACAGTTGGCCAAGAGATCTTGTCAGTAGGATGCTTACTTTAGAAGTTTCTTCGAATGTTCTTGGTTGCATACTAGTATGTCATGAAAAGTTTTTTTATTTTTATTACTTTAAGCTTTACTGTCATAGATCAGATTTTACTTAATGGTTTTGTATGTTGTTAGACATTCAACTTTTGTCGCAAATAGGTCCACCAATTGTTGATCCCATCAGGCACATATTCAAGAGTTAAAAGTGAGGGATAAAGAGACCTTTCCATTTGCATTTGTTGATTCTTCCTGGATAACAAATCTGCTAATACTGGAATATGATGAACTTGGATGAGGATTTACCATTGAAGACACTGTAGAAAACCTAAACAAGAATGAAAAGGTCTGGGGACATGGTTTCACCTTGCTGTTTAAGGGGAGTCACTACAGTGGAAACTTCTTTTCTATGTAGATTCTCCTAACACCAATGAAACATTTTCGAAATGGCTTTCATCTCCAGAGTGTTTATATGTAAATGACGATCCATCCTGATGGGGGCCACACTCCACTGACATCCCAGATCATTGGAAGGAGGCATACCCCCACACCCATGTGCACTATGCTCACATACATACAGATTTTGATTTTTTGAAGGTTGCATTTACATAAGTTTCACTGATACAAGTCAAGTGAGGTCTCCCCATCTTCAAGATGAAACCTTATTGTGCAGATTGTGAGATATTGCATTGATCCAATAAGCAAAGGTTCAGCTTCCATGTGGACAATGGTGCATAAGGTGATGTAGGACTAAGATGTCTGCTCTGCATTTAACAAACCCAGCATGTGAAGCAATTATCTGGTGGGTGGATTGTCCCATTTAAGCAGGAAGCCACCATTGTTTAATCCAATGGCCATTCCTGAGGAAGACCTACTTTTATTTACCTGAGCCTCATGGTGCAGTTGTGAGACATTGGTCCTATATGTGTCCTATATTATGTCTTTGTCAATGAGGAAACTGAGGTTGTATTTGCAGAAGTATCACCGATACAAGTCAAATGAGGTTTCCCCATCTTTGAGACAGAACCTCATTGTGCAGATTGAGACATTGGTCCAATGGGCAAAGGTTCGACCTCCATGTGGACAACAGAATCATTTGCAATGGTGCATAAGAAGGCGACGTAGGACTAAGACGTATACTACTGCATTTAACAAACCCAGCATGCGAATTAATTATCTGGTGGATGGATTGTCCTGTATAAGCTGGAAGCCACCACTGCATCAATCCAATGCTCATTCATGAGGGGACCTCCTTTATTTGTTTCTTGAGTGTTGAACTTCATATTTAGCTGGCCAAATGTTTGAGATGGTAAGAGGTCAGATATGTCCTTGTTGACAATGAAACTGAGGTTGTGAAGGAGAGTAACAAGGAATATCATCATCTGCCTCTTGTCCATGAATATGTCATTTAGTGAAAAGAAACACTTATGAAACTCATCTCCCTATCTGCCACCCATTGAAACCTATCCATAAGAAGCAAGCCTGACCTCTAAATGTGTAAGACAAAATTGAGCAGGCAGTATATACAGGTATAGCATGCATTCTGCTTTATGAATGTCCAAGTGTATGTACAACAGCTGCACAATATGACAATTATCTTTAAAACTGCACAAATGGCTGCCCATACAGAGAAAGTATTGGACCATCTCTATTTATACTTCAACAAAAGTGGACACTGAAATATAAATTATAATAAAAAATTTACCTGTATGGAAGGCAAACTGCCTATAAAAGATCACCAAAGCTTCTCTTATGAAGTGGACTCTATGACCAAATATTGCATAGATAACCTATCTGTACATATCTGACCACAGCAGAAGCAACACAGCAATATAAACAAGTTTTCTATTATAAACACTGTACGTGCACATGCATTTTAGCGTCATTATTAATACATACAAAGTGGATGCTATAATATTATTTGTAAGAAAATGTTACCTGTAGGATATATATTTATACAGAAATTATACAGCAGTATTGCATGAGCTTTTTATACCAAGCACCAGACCTGCACATAGAGCTATAGCAATGTGACATGACTCCACCAATACCTGTGCAGGTATATACCAAGAGTGCCTACTTGTGTGAGGACAGCAAAGTGACGACACTGAAAAAGCCAGAAACGTTGTCGTAGAAAGAAACAACGAAAAGTTGGAAATTTATAGATGAGATATACTTTCCTTCAACAAGAATAATCCTCCAACTTGCTCTTAGTTAGAAAATTTCCAAAATGATTTTATTTGGATTGCAGGACCTGTCATTAAAGACCTTAATGCCAGGATGCTTTCTTTCAAATTTGATCAATCACTACTGAACAGATTTTTTTTATAAGCTGTTTGAAGTGTTTTCTATTTTTAGTAACAATCTACATATTGGTTAATAAATCGGCATCAATTGACACTATAATGCTCACTGTAAAATGTACAATGAGGCCAAAAAGTTATGAACAAACATGACAAATAAAGGACCACATCATAAGCTCACTTGGCCTTCAGGCTAGATGAGCAATTTAAAAAATGTTTACGTTTCCATTATTAATGTAAGAATCAGTAATTATTCTTAATATGTTTATCTATATTAACCAATAACACACACACATAATATATACAGGTTAAAACATAACACAACTCTGTGCTATTATCAACTTTTAATTCAACAAGACATTTTTACAGCACGTTTTAACATAAATGATCCATGACACAAGAAAACATCCCTTTGAACAACACTTTGTTGAAGAAAATAACAAATTACTGCTAACATCCTAATGTTGTGACATTATGTATTAAAGATATTTTATCTCTGGTAGTAAATATTCAAGTTAAACTTTATTATATTCAGGAAAGATTGTTATTTTGGAAATGGACAAAATGCCAATTATATGTCTAAAGGGACGTTTTCTTGCAATACAACTTGTATGTTTATGATAAAGCAAACATGAAACAAATGTTGACATACATGTAAAGAACATGGTATTGTTCTGATGCTAAACAAACAATTATGCAGGAGAACCATCCTACGCATTTCAAACTATGGTTTTATTTTAACCATCTGAAAATAATTATTAATTCAGCCCTATAAAATGTATACCATATTGTGGGTGACATTATCATCTGTATGCAATTACATATTGCACAGCTGCTTGTCTGTTTGCTCACTTCCTTCCTAAACAAGCAATTCAAGTTTCTAGATAATCTTAGTCAGATGTCCTCTGATAAAGATGCAAACTTTCTATATGATAAATATTAAAATGCTGACTTTCCAAGCGAGTGGTCAAATAAGGGGATGTAAGTTTGAACTTATTTTTTTTATTTGGCAAAATTTACCAAGCAGTGAATTCAAGAGCTGAAGGTTTCGTTTTTTAATTACTTGAATTTCCCAACATGCAATTTCTAACATGCAATAGTAAAACCAAGGAAAAAGAAATAAAAGCCAACATGTAGTATAATGCCACTCATAAGAACAATCATCACTAAGCAAATAATTCCTGACTTTGCTGTGTTCTGATTTATCTTATCTATCATCCCTATGTATCACAGTCAATACAAAACTCAATAGTATCATTCTAATGCACATTCAGTTCTAAAAATGATTTTCTTTGATTTCTGCTGTATTGTACACGACTGAAAATTTACTATCAGTATGGAATCAGTCCCTATGTTTTGTACAGTGTATTGTAAGATATACAAGGTAATAATAAATAATAACTAACCTTCAAAAATTACCTCACCTGATCATGGGTATTTAATAAAAGGTGGTTCCAATCTCCATTACAGATGGACTTGTAATTTGCAATCAAGATTTTTGTGTTGAATTTACTGTAAAATGGCAAAAGCAAAGGACTATGTACTGGTATTAATGGTTTTCATCAACTGTTTGGAAAATCAATATCAAACAAATCTGGCATTCTAGCATTACTTCGCACCAATTCAACACTAAAACTTTTCTGAAAATACATTAGTCCATATTCATAAAGAAAATCTGACCAATCTCAATCTCAAAACGTGAAATTTGAGGACAAAAATAGCCCATTAAAAGTTTGTCATTTTTTTCTCATTGTCATATTGTTCGATACAAAGCTCCAATAATGCTGCATGTATATAAGAGTAACCAAAAGTTGTATTTTCAAGTATTTTTAATACCATTAATGTCTTTTCATTTAATACAATTTCCAATGTACAGATCAAGTACATGAAGAAAATCAGGAAGCTCTAATTTTCTTCTTTTTTTGTACAGTTAACCATATATGCTCACTTAAAAGTCCAACTGCCAACAACATATACCAAGATCTGCTGCAACATAACATGCCAGTATATCAGTGTCCATGTTCTTTTGTTTTTACTGATTACTTCTAACAAACTGCACAGACAAAGATCTGACATTGCATTCTGCAATGGCACATCTGGGTCTGTGCAGTTTAAAGTTGTACCCAACTTACAAGCAGATACAGATTAATTCAGAAATATCACTTGCACAAGTGATTTTATTTCCATTTGAATGCAATAAATATATGTTATCATACATTCCAAAGTAACAGCATATATAAAAATAGTATATTCCAATAAACAGAACACACATTTTCCCCCATTTTAAATTTCCTTAGTTGACACAAGTTGCGTTTACATATATGATATAAGGATTACTGGAAAGACAATATCACTGATCACACACACAATTCTGTACAGTGATGAGCATTAGAAATATTTATTATACAATCTTTTACTTCAACATGTTGAAAGCTACATTCACTTTATACTGCATTGATAACTGAAGCACATTTTTCTGGGAAACTTTCTTTACGACATAGCTAAATGTAAAAGCTGATCCAAATGGTAATTGTTCACTTAACATTGTTCTAAGGCCTACAACAACTTTTTCATCAATGAATTTTAAAGGATTCCTAATTTTAATAAATTTATGTTTGCAAAACATGTTCCCATCACCCCACTACAAAGCATAATGTTCTAAAATTTATGCAAATTTATTATGTTGGAATATTGGCCTTAACATTTATTAAGCTCATTTACATGTGAATACAGATATGCCTATTCAATTTCATTTTTCTACCTTGTGTGGTTTTCACTCTATTGTGCTAGCAAGGTTTTTATCACAGAAGTCCAAATCCAAAAAGTTAAGAAACTGTCTTTAAAGAAGAAAAAAATAGCAAAATTGCTTTAATGACCTAAAAATCAAATTAGGCCACCTACACAGGCATATAATTACGCTAGCCATATTTAATTAGGACTGTTCCAAGACAACATCCTAGTGACCCTGGCAAGGCACTTTCAGTTTGGAGTAGTCATCTGCAGATGCAATTTAGAATTTTGTTTTCTTAAGAACTCTTCGAGTAATCACTGCATAATGACAGCAGCCTAGCATATATTTATACAAATCTGCCTTCCCTAGTTACTATATACATTTAAATACAACTGCCCTTAAGTGGGTTTTTTGTGTGCAATCATTGTGGCAGAGAGGTCTAAGGCACTAGCTTTTACTTACTAACATATCACCACTATCCTCACGGGTTCAAGCCTTGTTTCTGCCAAAAACAATTATGTGAGAAAGCTTGCCGGTAGCTCCCATGAGTTGGTGGTTCTATCCGGGTTATTCCTCCACCAAATATACTAGCCACCATGTATAGCCTATCATGTGCTGAAAAATGGTGTTAAACCGACAAAACACGAAATTGAATAAAAATTTTGAAATAAATGGACAGATGAAGGAAGATAAAACTTGAATTACTAGCTGGAGAATCTAATCAGGTCATCTGTTTATGTATATAATTAAGCACATAAATTTTATTTGTCCATCTCAAGTGGTTTTTGATTAACAATTATCTAAACGTCTATGTCTAAATAGTTGTATAAAAAGTATGAATGACGAAAAGGTTGCAATAATGGTTTCAAACTTTAATTATGCCATCTACATATAAATACAAATAAGCTAACCAAATTTCATTTGTCTACATCAAAAGGTTTTTACTTAATCAGGCTAACATGGTTTTTATCAAGAGTTCCAAAAGTTAATAAACACATGAAAAATTGACAAATCGCCGCAACAACCTGAAAATCTAATCAGATTATATACATATAGTACAAGCAAGCAAGCAAAATTTCATTGGTTTATTTGGAGTGTTTTTTTAAACAAACTTGCTAACAAGCATCTATGGACAGGCAGACAGAAAGACCTGACAAAATCAACACGCCCCCACTACAGGCAAAGGGGACAAAGGAAAGGCTTGATCTAAGGAAATATCTACATTTGTAAACGTGTCTAAGTTCAGTGCTGCTTAAATATTTCAAACTACACTGGAAGTGAGGATCATTAATATCAGTACATGAAACTGAGACTGGTTTAGATCTGTACTTTTGTAAAACATGTATGCTCCTACTGCAGAGTATGCACACTGAACCATTCCAAGTATGCAGACTAACAAGTCCAAAGACCCCAAAAATTAAATTTTTTTAAAATATGCTACGATTTTATGAAAATTGTATCAAGACCATCAAGAAATAAATATAAAGCATGCACATCAAATATCATCTGTCTAACATAAGTTGTTTCAGCATAATCATGCTACAAGTCCTAAATGTTAACAAATGTCTAAATAAAAACAAATGAAAAACTGCTGTAATAGCCTAAAAGTTTAATGTGGTTATCTAAGTTTATAAACTAATGATGAACAATGCATAATGGATTAAGGACCATAACCCTTACTGCCAAGTGAGCTAAAAGAGACAACTTATAAAGAAAGCTTTGCATTTCTCTATTATTAAATCCAGATTTTTTGCAAACTTCATGAGGGTTCTTTTTATTAACATTCAAAGATTTGTCAAGAAAAGGAAAAAAGTCAAAATTCAAAGATTTTTAAAGGCCAGTTATACAATCATACATAAAAAATCTTTATAATCACAGTTCTATCTCCAATACATGCTTCACACATACGAATAAGCAAAACGCAGATTGTTTGTAAGGCATGCTTGAACATTTAAGGAAGTCAAATGTATTATCTTTACAATGATATATAAACAGACCATTTTATATAAGTTAATGAAAATGAATATATACTCCAATTATTTTCTACTACCAATTTGAGTTGAGAAACATGTATACATCCACTATGATACACTGGCTCTAGGCCTAATCAACTGAGAATAATGCTATTTAATAACCAGGATATTTGCTTTTGTGGAAATTTATTGCGATAATTGTTTTGGTGGAAATTTATTATATTTGTTTTGGTGTAAATTTATCAATAGCCCCTTTCAACATTTTCAATCACTGTGCCATTACTTTTTTTTAAGTTTACAGTGGAAAAGACGTTAAATGGTTAAACCAAAAATATCTTTACAAAAGCCAATATATGCTACAAAGCCAAGCCAGATCTACTCTACGACTACAATGGCAGACTATGTCATGAGAAGAGATACTTTTTAGTGAAAATATATACCACACTGACAAATTTCTTGCATTTTTATTTTTGGTTAAAGTGTGTCATAAGGAAACCTGGGATGCCAATCCAGTTCATTTAAAGAAAGAAAAGGTCTATATGCCTTGATGTTAAGAATGATATTAATTTGTCATAAGTTACTAGGCTTTTCTCGACTCTGCCTCCACACAAGAATTGAGCAAAATGATGTACAAATATAGATGGATAAAACTGCCACAAGGTTTGTAACTGACCTTGTATATAAGGATTTGGAGTCATCAGACATCTTACCATTAATTTTCCTAATGAATTGGTGTTGGTCCATACCAGATACTTACAATGCACTTTATCTGTGGTACATTCATAAGCTGTGACTAGGTTCTCTATAAACTAAACCAATTTTCCTTCCATACAGTAATAAACAGAAGGGTATCCAATGGTTAAAATGATGACATAACAGAATCAATGAATTTGTTCCAATTTTACAGTAAATTATATCACAGACCAGGGGCAAATTTTGTGGATGACTTCCACATAGGGTAAGGAAGAAGACTATCAATTGTTGGGTCAAAGGTCAAGGTGACAAAAAAGTGGTATTTACAAAATAGCTTTAGTTCTACATGCCAGACATAGATTAATCTTTTGGTTGTTTTTGCATTTGGAGTAAGGATGTATATCTATGTAGTATGGCACATCAGCACACCAGTGGCCATGTGGTGTCAAATAAAGGTAAATGTTTTAAAAATGTAACCATGCTGATTTGTGGGATAAAAGTCTAGCTGAAAAATGGCAAAAAATGTACACATAAGTTTCAGGTCTCAATGACTTATCTGCCAAGTCTGTGGACAACTTACATCTTAGGTAAGAAAGATTCTTCATAATTTTAGGGCAAAAAAGGTGAAGGTCACTACAACAGAAACAAGACGCATTTTATATCACAACTTTAGTTTTAGACCATACAGGTTGACCAAAGATTGTGATGGGCTTGCACTTAAGGTAATGTTATATTGATTTTAGAATTCAAGTGTCAAGTCCTCCATGATTCAGTGAAGAATGGGTTTTGCATCTTAAGGTCCTGCACCTGGCTTTGTGGATGGCTTGTAATTTAATTACGAAATAAACAGATTCTAAGGTTACATGTCAAGGTGATGGTATGTCCAATAAGAAAATTAATCGTTTCTTCACACAAAGTTTAGTTTTTTAAGTTCACATACCTTGAGAAAGGTCATGGTCACAGAGATCCATTAGTTAATAATCATGAAAATTAGCCATTGACTATATTGGCTACACCTATTAGGAACATAAGCTCTATTCCAAAAGTTTTCTTCATAAATGTAAACAATTTGATTGTAACCAATATGTAAACCTAACAAAGTATTATACAGGGAACTGAAAGTCTCTCTCCAAAAGAAAACTAAATACTAGACCTATCTCATACTACTAATGTAAGGATATAACTAAATGGACAAGGATATGCCATGTTTATTCCAAGAATACAAGTAAAATGGACAAGGATATGCTATCCTTATTTCATGAATACAAGCAAATGGACAAAGATATGGTAGGCTTATTCCATAAATACAAGTAAATGAACGAGGATATGCTATACTTATTCCATAAATAAAAGCAAATGAAAAATGATATGCTATCCTTATTATATGAATACAAGTAAATGGACGAAGATATGGTAGGCTTATTCCATAAATACATGTAAATGAATGAGGATATGCTATGCTTATTCCATAAATAAAAGTAAAGGAACAAAGATATGCTATCCTTAATCCATGATTACAAGTAAATGGACACGGATATGCTATCCTTAATCCATGATTACAAGTAAATGGACAAGGATATGCTATGCTTATTCCAAGAAAACAAGTAAATGAACAAGGATATGCTATGCTTATTCCATGATTACAAGTAAATGGACAAGGATATAGTATGCTTATTCCATGAATACAAGTAAATGAACAAGGATATAATATGCTTATTCCATGAATAAATGTATACGGACAAGGATATGCTATACTTATTCCATGAATACAAGTAAATGAACAAGGATATGCTATCCTTAATTCATGATTACAAGTAAATAAACATGGATATGCTATCCTTTTTCCATGAATAAAAGTATCTGGACAAGGATATGCTATACTTATTCCAAGAAGCTTAGTGCATTAAATATGAGGAATCACAAAAATAAACAGTATATTGTACAAGATAATATGCCGTCTGTGTGTGATTGTGTTTCCCAGAACTTGACTCATAAATCTCTTTCTGCAAATCAATCATCAAATAAGAGCTTCCATAACTTTCACCAAGGAAGTATCTATGATCTAAAACAGAGTCCCAGTATTATTTTGAACAAATGATGACACACTGATAAATTCTTCTCTTTTTTTCTAATTAGTTTACTATTTCTTCCTTAAAAAATGTCATAAGAAACACTTTTTTCATTAGAAATCTTGCCCTTACATATGACAATGTATTTTCTGAGGGTCTAGAAACTATGAATACTGTAATAATGTTGCTACAAACATTCAAAAGAAACATTCAACTTTAACATTATAATTACAAAATTGCATTAAAAGACTGTCATGGCAACGTTATTAAAAGGGTCATGTAAAAATAAAATGGATGATTAATTTATCTGAAAAATATGCCCTGATAATTCATGATTATTTTAATATCACACATGTAAAGCATATTTATTCATTAAATGTAGTCAATTATTCCTTAATAAAGACAATAATCTATACAAAATTAGTTTTACATAACATTTCTGGCCTGTCAATGTAGTTTTTCACGTATTTATTCTAGGACAAGTCTATGTTTGATGATGTGTCCATTACTCAATTTAAAACAAAACAAGGGGGGAAGGCAAATATTTACTAAGGATATATTTATTAGGCTGGCACTTATCATGGGAGAAATACTGTAAACAATATCCAACTATGAACAGTACAGAGTCAGACCTGTTATTACACAACATGCCAGCAGATCCATTCAGACCTGCCACCTTGAGTGGAACGAAAATCAAGATGCCAAAGGAAAAAGAAAATTTGTTGAAAAAATTACACAGAATAAGAGCTATTTGATACACTGTTTACAATGAATGTCAGGGAGTTATCATCTTTGATACACTGTTTACACTGATTGTGAGAGAAAGTTATCACATTTGATACAATGTCTACACTGAACGAGACTGATCATATCTGGATACAATGTCTTACAGAATGTTGGAGTGAATGTTCATACTTGAAACAGTATTTGCACAGCGTGTGATCATATTTTGATAAAATATTTACACAGATTGAGTGTAAACATACTGAGCAACCTCAATATATTTACAAAGATTGTGAGTGATCATATTACACTCACTTTTGTCTTCTTTTATTTCTCAGGCACTGATCATGTTGGAAAGAGAACCCAAGTTACCGTGTGGAAACCATGTATTTTGTTTCAGTTAAAGTGACCTTCACCTTTGGCCCATAAAGAAATTGAGTTCTCCCTTATCTCAAGTGCAAATCGCATCAAGCATTCTAACTGTAAATGGAGAACTGAAGTTATTCTATATAAATCATTTATCTTCTTTCCGTCACAGTCACCCTGACCTTTGAACCCCAAATCAATAAGATTCTTTCATACCCAAGTGCAAGCAATCCAGAAAGTTTAGTAATTGTAGATGGTGGACAACTGATATTATTGTGTATAAATCACTTTATTCTCTCAGTAAGCATTAACTTTGACCATTCTAACCTGACCTGATAGGGATCTTCCTTCCCCATGTACAAACCATACATAAAGTTTTGTGAATGTAGACAATTCAAGATTTTGTGTGTGGAAATGAATTTGTCAGTAAAGTATAAACTATTGGCCACAATAACCTACTTCTGCAGGGAACATGTAGTGCTCATCAAAATGCATCCCCTCGCCATGTTTTATGATTCTAAATAGAACAGTACAGTATCTATATGGCATGCAACAAATCTATGTGGTCATTATACACTAACTGTGCAGCTATATTTCCCTCACATTCTGCTCATGTTTCAGCACTTACAAAGATTGTACATACATGTATATATTTTCCAAAAATAATTCTTGTATAACCAAGTTACTCAGAACATATTTTATCGACATAATGGAAATGATTCAACAAAAAAAAATACTTAACTGAATAAGCTACAAAAATATAGTGTATGTATGAGTGTCTATATATATACACACATATATATACACACACACACACACACACAAATGTGCATGTGCAGGTAACAAAATCTATGAATAATACTGTATGGAATAATATTTATTAAGTGGCAATTGGATTGGTCAGCATGAAACAGTCTAGAATAGCTCCCACTGACCATACATAATGTTTTCTACCATCCCACCCCACCCTGTTTATAATGAGAAAACCGTAATCCATAATTTTTAAATTTATTAGACACCCACATCTTTTTGCAATGCATGGGAATTTAATAAAATCAATGTACTTCAAACACAATCAAAAACTATAATTTATTCTGGCATACAAAACATTACAGCAATGGTTATTTCAAATCAATAGTGAAGTACCTAACATAGTGTAACAAAACGATTGATAATGTAAATTGCTATGATACCAGCTTTCTGTTTATTCCTAATCAAACAAAAACTGCAGCAATGAAAAGAAAGAGTATTTGATGCAAAAGAGTTTAAAAAAGCAAGGTCTATACATAATGGCAGAAAAAAATGCCTGCATCTAAGCATCAGAATCAATATATTTTAAAAAGCAATCTCTAACAGATGTAACTAGCAGGCAGCACCAAAACAAATCATTCTTTAAAATTCTTTCTACATGTATTATCACTAAAGATACGTAGACTCAACATTTATTCTATAGTTTTAGTTACTCTGAATAACGAAAGGCTCCTGACAAGGAGAAATTTATTTCAGGACTTGGAGAGTCATTCAAATTGATAAAGTTATCGATTGACAAAAGTGATACGTCTTAGAAAGAGTACATATCTAAGTTATCGTTGTTTTACTGTTTCTCACTGGTCTTTAAACTCTTTAAACAATCAAGAATGTTTCAATACATGTAATTTGGGTAAAATATATGCTATGAATTTACACTGTTCTAAAAAAAATTAATGCCTGCAAAACTCATGGTATTAAAATACATGTACCATGTTCATAAAGTCAGACAAACTGAACCACATATAATCAAAAAGTCTTAATAAACTGACTGACTGACAGTAATCACCACAACTATTTAATGCCAAGGCAAATCAAAGAACATGCCTTGTCCACCTGACCCAGGTTGGTCTTGACAGGATTTGAACCTGCAACCCACTGATGATGGGTCTAGCATACAAACCACTGAACCACCATGGCTCCCTAAACGAGGCAAATTACTTAACCACATGTTTCATAAGATTTCTGATATAACAGAGGTTTCTAAGATTCAACCCATATGAATCTGTTTACAATACTTTTCATGTGTCCAGTATGCCACTGTTAATGCATTCAGAGCAGCCATTTACACTACCCAGCAAACAGGTCAGACATCTTTCCCATAGCTAACTGTTGCTTGGGCATGGGCTGTATAACAATTTTTTTCTAACTCCAGCAGTATTTTTTTTAAAATAACATTTATATTAAGATCTTGATCAACTAAAAATCCATTAGTAACTTTACATAATTTCTGGCATATATTATGCACAAACTCAAGAAAAATTTTACCATTAGTTTTTTTACAACAATTTATTTGATCGCTTTAATTATCTTGTTTCCTCAGCGTTACCCTAATTCAGTCATAACACATACAAAAGCTATCACATGAATTATAATACACACAAAGTGTATTAACCATTCTACCCTTGTGTTGTTGTAGTGGCTGTATGACTGACATGTTTTCACCAGGTGATGCCATATGGTCCAACTCACTAAGAATCAAAGGCACAAATCGGGCTTCAGAGCCGATTCTGAGTATCATTTGAATATTACTCCATCTTTAAAGGAATATTAACAGGTGGAGATGGACATTGTAATGGGGAGGCCACCTAGATGTGACAAGGGGAGGTAATCTAACACAATGCTTTTCCCCTTATTTTTATTTATAAAAATCACATTCTAGCATTATATTGCACAGTGAAGCATAAGCCCGACGCCACCTGTAACAACTGGGAATTACTTGCATGCCAATCAGTGCCCACTACACAAACATGAGGGGTGGCTGGTCATTACACTCTGTGTGTATTGTATTTAATGTTGAACTCGAAATTATTTCAACAGAATCATACAAGTCACAAAGTATGGCAGCAGTGATTGAGAATCATATCCCACATGATCTTGAAATCAAGTGACACAAGGTAACAACGGAAACCACTAGTGATACAAGGTACCAGTGGAAACCAGTAATTTGGGAATCCCAGTGAAGCTTGATAATACAGTGATACTTGTCTTAAAAGAGACTTCTGTATACAGGAAACCTGCTGTAAAGGACATTTGTAGACCCTTTTCTTAATTTCTCTTTCATAGTCAATCTCTATGTGGACATTTATCCAAAGAGTACAACATTTTTTCCCCCGCAATTCCTTGAATGTTATTACAGACAGGTTTCACTGTAGTTGAAATCAAGAGAACTGTAAAGTAATAGAACACCGGGCTCTGAAGAACTTGTTTCCTAGCAATTGCTCCCCGCTGCTATCTGTTCTGGCAGAAACCCTTTGATCCATCTGGCCCCTTTGGCTCGCGTAGAATCTGGATGGCAGTGTTTGTATTTGTTTTCTTTAGCTCTTCAACTTGTTGGACAAGTCGGATAGGTCTGCAATAGAGACACAAGTCTTAAACTTCAGTTGCTATTTATCAAATAAGATACCCCAGCTTATGCATGAAAAGAATCAGAATTTTAAAAACCAAATCACCACCATATATATTACCCATTCATAGTCTAAAATGTGTTGTACTCAAGAAAAGTTGCCCATTATCAGGATTGGGTTGGTTGTTTTCTGGAAATGAAAATTTAAGGTCATTAACATGAGGAAATAAACTCTGCTACCGCTTGAATTAAGCCCTCCTGGAAGGAAAATCAATTATTTTTTCAAGTCAATATAGCATACAGATGATGGGAAGAAACTGCTAAATTACCTCCCCTGACCAAACATATACAAGACATAATTTAACATAAACCTGAGCAAGAACATGAATGCATTATCACAAAACAAATTTCATTACAAAATTTATTTTCTCCATCGAATACATTACCCAATCACATAAACATTAAAAAGAATATGTAACAGGAGGCGGAAATACATAATTATTCAACCTCTACCACAGGAAGCCTTTGAGGGAAATATGGTCGAGTCCGTTTTAGAATGATAAACAACTCCCCTAAAATAAAAGGTATTAAAATCAAATGTTATGTGACAGGTAACATCGATATGTAGGAAATGAGAAACAAAAATAGTTTTTCTTGCACACGAATCCAGTGAAAGTTGTTAACCAAATCCTGGGAGGAGACTGTACTGCTTTGAACTGAGTCTGATGACCTAGGTGGTATCCAATGAACCCACGGATTCAAATCCTGTCTCTGTAACAGTAATGACAATCTTGTCAAAGATAGAAGCTAAAGAAGGTTGACTGACCATGATGTCTCATTAAGAAACACTTTATAAAAGAGAAGCATGCTAAGATTGCTCTATTCTCACCCATGCGACAGAGGTCACTGCTTTAGCTCCAGATTCATAACAATACACATCACTGGCCACACAAAACCAAAAACTACTGCAAAAGCCCACATAAACCTGAAATGTGTTATGTCTAACTGGTTTCTTCAAACTTTGTCAAACATCCATGATCCACCCCAGTTGAATCAAATATAATAATGTGATTGCAATGAAAACTCCCGCATTTACCAACCAGAGTGGGATTCATTCATTAGTCCAAATGCTATTCCACAAAAAGATTTCCATGTAGAGTATCATTGCACTAGTGATAGCAACACTTGCCATACTTCCAGGACAGAAAAGAAAGTCACAAATAGAAATTTCTTGACATTACTACACAAATTGTTAGAACTGTACCAAATAGGTATATTGTATGACCGTATTTCATGTATTTTTCGTACTCTTTTATTTTTCATACATAATCTAGTTATCAAATAATTATTTAAATGTGTAATTTTTCATACATATCACTCTGTATTTTTCAGAAAAAATCCATGAAAAAAACTGAAAACAATTCTGGGTAATTTTCTAAGTGGTATCTGAACATGTCAACTTGTACCAGTAATTTTGCTGCTCTGGTAAATATGATACATTTTTGTTGTACTTGACTCATTACTTGCAATCAATAAAATATTGGATTAGGATTAAATATTGGATTAGGATTAAATACAGTATTAGGATTAAATATTGGATTAGGATTAAATATTGGATTAGGATTAAACACTATATTAGGATTAAATATTGGATTAGGATCAATTTGATGGCAGTGGGAATACTGCTTATCAGTGTGTAGTATATTCAAAAGGGACAATGTGTGTGATCTGGATTTTTAATGTAGCTTTAACAATTTTCCAGTCATATCACTATGATGTCTGCAGTGTTGCAGTTTACAGTGATATCTAGCAATGGGGCACCATGCAGCAGGCATGTAGCATTGTATCACATCCAGTCAAATTATCCTGACACCAGGCTGACCAGTCCCAACACTAACCTCATAATACCAAGAGGCAAATGAGGCAGCTGCAAGTACCATTCTTTGGTATGACTCAGCCAGGGTTAAAATCACCAACCTCCCACATCCAAAGTGGCCACTCTAACCACTTAGGCCACTAGAGCAGTCTTAAAGGGACAATGATGCAAACAAGACTATATAGGTATCAACTGTAGAAAACCAGTTTGTGCATGATGCTGAAGATATGCATTTGTTTCTACATGCTTTTTGTATGAAGATTAAAGAAAATTATAAATTTAGAGTATGACCATCAATTTAAAATTTAACTAAAACACAAAGACCCCTCTTTTGATGTATCAAATATTGTTATTAATCAATCTGGTGATAGATATTGGAAGATAAAAAAAGAAACATAAAATCAAATGTCATTGCTTCCCTGGATCTTTTTGATTGTGATTTGGATTTTTAACTTAGCTTTATAAAAAAAATCAGTTATATTGATAAGCTGTCTGCAGTGTGGCAGTTTATAGTGACATCGAGCACTGGGGCATCATGCTGCAGACATGTAGCATCATGTCCCACCCATCATATGGAAACCAGGCCAACCAGACCTAACAGTAACCTCTTAATGCTGAGTGCCTAGTGAGGCAGCTGTTAGTACTATTTTTATAAGTCTCTGGTATGACCTGGCCGGGGTTTGAACCCGCAACCTCCAGCATCCAAGACCCTGTATCTTTAAAAGAGAATTTAACTCTGAAAACGAGATTCATTTGCCCCGTATCTGCCCAGCGTGAAGTGAATTAGTAAAGCAGTATATACCATATATACTTGCTAATAGGTCGAGTCCAACTACAAACTGCACAGATCCAGATCTGCTGTCGCATAATGAGCAGGCCGATCTGGGTCTGTACAGTTTGTTAAAACAGTAAAACAAACAAGATAATCCTGGATATGCAGGTGCATTAAGCAGGACAGTTAAGGATCTTTTGTTTTTTGCAGTTTGATTTGACCTGTAAACAAGTATATATGATAAAAGGTATTTACTATTTGTGTCATACTAAAAAAAATTGTTTCTTACAACCTGTAACACCTCATCATCCCTCATTATTTATGTGATTCATTTGCTCTCAAAATGAACTTTATAATCAAGTTTATTCTTATAGGATGTGTACCATGGTTGTTAATAATATGTAGCAACAATATACATGTATCATGGTGCCTCTGTGAAATTGTACTGATAAAATACTATTTTGCTTTGGTGGACTAAATTACAACGAAAACATCAGTTTGTCAGTATCATTCACATGTGTTGGATTGCCACAAAAAAAAATGTCTGCAGGTCAGTCTGCCCAAACACCCCCCCCTCTCTGTATATATATATATATATATATATATATATATATATATATATATATATATATATATATATATATATATATATATATGTATGTATATATATATATATATATATATATATATATATATATATATATATATATATATATATATATATAAAAGATTATTGATGACTATCAACTACCTGTCTTCGGAATTGAAGGCACCAGTATTACTGTCATTGACAGGTGTTGGATCAGCCACATAATCTTCTCCAAGAATTCTTTTTCTGGCTTCAGCATACTCTGCCTCCCTCTGCTCCAGACTTTTCACTGGCTTGCTACTAGCTTTGCCCCTGAAACATAATAAAATAGCATAACCATGTAAGAGTGATTAAAAGCGTATCTGAAGCTTGATGTTAACGATTTTACCCACAGCAAGGATAATAAAAACGTTCGCCTTGACTATCTCAATATTGTGATTTCTCCCTGAAAACAGCCACATTTAGACCATGAGAATGAATCAATTCCTCCTCTTTATACGGACCAAGTACCAATCCATCTGAAAGGTTTTTATGATGTCTGAAAATCGGTTACAAATCATGTAAGAGGTATGAAATAAATGGTATTTGTTCAGTGTGAAGATACAAGTAATATGTTTTGGAGAAGACATAAACTCAACGTGTTCTTCAAATTCATCAACAAACTGGGTTTAAACGTCCAGAAGTGCCATTCGAGATTCAGGCAGTGACAGTTAACATTGTATTCAGCTAAAAATTTCATAAAGTTTAATTGAACCTTAATTACCTCCAGTAGTTTCACAAATTGCACTTCCAAACCATACATAACTCAATGGCTTGTTGCTATATTTCATCTTGATGTAATCATTAAAATAATAAATTTCGGTTTGCAACCACAAGGGTTCAAATCCTTGCTTATAATTTACCTGTCATACATGTACTATATATGTTACATGTATGGCTTATAGTTGAATTGTAAGCATCAATACAAGCCACTGTGGTGGCAATGGCAATCATATTTCCTGCCTTATGACATACACAAATCAACACATGCTGTCCACTAAATACAACTTCTGCCCTTCCTGCTATTTTCCCCAATGAATACATCATGCCACCCCACCCCACCCATGAGGTATAGGCATAATTATTGCCAATTTAAGTGGCCAAAAAAGTGTAATTTGGGTATTAAAAGTGTAATATAATTTATGCCATAATTACAGTACACAATGAAAAAGAAACGTTTCTTTAATAACCTGGTTCTGCGACTGATCAAAATTATCACTAAGGGCAACATCCAGGTGGATTAGAATCAATTTACAAACACAAAATATACTGACAAATTAGTTATATTCTGCATTCACTTTAATTATCATAGTCTACTTTAATTTGCTGAATAATTGTGAACATGAAGTGGTAAATTCTGCAATGAGCATAACGTACTCAATCTGAGTGCTGTATTGCATTACTCTCTTACTCTTTTAATGTTGTAAAGCAATGCTGATTTGTCTTTTTCTGGTCTGTTTTAATGTTTTTAAATATCCATCTGCTCTAACATTTTCAGTCATAACATCCACAAGTCACACCATAAAGGTTGTTTCACTTAACATCTGGCGCCATTTTCTTTAAAAGTATAGACTGGTTTGCTATCTATCTTTTTAATATAATGACTGTAGGAAAGAGTTTCAAACTGAAGAAACCCATCTGTTTTACTGGAAATGTGTCATTCTATAAATGCTGTAAATCTTGAGACACAAAAAATAATTCTGTCCCAAGACTTATATGCCTGTAAAAAATATAGCAAAATTGTCAAGACTGACACGTCACCAAGCAATGAACAAGCTCTTTCAATAACCATGTCCATAAACTGTTATTAAACTACTATGTTTGTGTTTTATTTTGCATGTGCATATTTTCCTAATTTCACCAACACAAAATAAATGTAAATAAAGACATCATAATTCATGGGACAGGTCATGTTTATAGGGAATACCCGGCTGTACAATGTTCAGTACTTGCACATTGCAAATCATGCTTAGTGTCACTTATATTCTTGTTTATTCACACAATATATTAGATGCAGATTCTGCTTTATTCATTGTTTATAAAAAATCACATTCTTACAGATTACAATTCAGCTAGATGTATACAGCTGTTTTTCATTTAGTTTGATTCTCGCACTCACGAGTTAATGTTTTCAATGATGTAAGTGATTCTTCGATGTGATATAATCTGTATGAAAAAGTACACACATTTAATTGTACAAGGCACATTACCAGCATATATTCGCAACACTGAAACATGTTCTCGAAAGACTGACAATAATAAAGAAACAAGAAAGGCTGAAATTCTGAATATGTATTGACTAAAAGATCAATCAATCAATTTTAGCTTTGTATTTTGACTCAAAATTTTTCACAAACTAGTAAGCTGGTTGTTTTGGCATCTCATTTGTTTATAAGTGGTGGACTTGTCTTTCATTTTCTGAGAGCAATCCAAGCCAGTTAATCATTTAAATCCCAAAATTGGGTTTGGATTAAGAAGGAATTTTATCTGGTGGCTTATGAGTATTTTGATGTACTATTTGCCTTATACGCCATAAAAGCATGATTACTGTAGATGGGTGCAGGACAGAAGATATTTTAGTTAACATTGGTTGTCTAGTAGAATGCATAAAAACACTAGCTCTGAACAAGCTATTTTACTGATATAACAGCAGCATTTGACAATTCAACAGACAGGTACATAGTCCATATTTATAGCATAACAGTATACATGCAGACATTACAGTGCCAATGGTAGAAGCAGATTGAAAAGAGAACAGTATAAAAAAATAGTAAAATATCAAGTTAAATTATAACGCAGTAATAAATATACAACATGTAGATATGTAACGTATGTAACACATCACAAACACAGCTGCCAACCCAACCCCAATCTGAGTACAAATATACTGACTGCTTAAGACAAATTACTAATTGTCAGGAACAAATACTGATTTTTTAATTTTAATGCAGGTGTAACTATTTACAACATATACAACCATCAGTGAAGTAGGAGAGTACCTTCCTTACTTATTTAATGTCAAAGATGCATGTGTTGCACTCTTGCACCTTCTGAATGGGCACCACACACACACTTAGACACATGCTGTTTAGCCTTTTCCACACCTTGTTTTTGTTGTTGATCATTATCGATTCTAATGTACCATCTTTCATTGATGATCTGAATTCTGCGATCTTCCGACTCAACTATTTTCATTCAAGCATACTAGTAATTCTTTTGCGATTTCACAGTCTGGAAAACATGTGCAAAATACACTGCCAGAAACACTCATAACTGAAAGAGTTATTTCTAAAAAAATGTAATTAACAGAATTTCGATCAAATTACATCAAGGTTCTCTCTGGCATTTATAAATGTCATAAGTTCAGGTTGAGGGGTTGATGATGAAGCAGCAAGCTAATGAGTATTAGCTTTTTCATGCTCTTGTATATCATTGCAAAACGTCAAGTTTTTTCTTTCCTAGATGGTTTCAGAAATCTAAACAAGATGGCAAAATTGTCCTTCCAGGTCTGTTTTCATGTCTTAACTGGAGAAAATTCTGAATATTCTGCTTTCCTTTTTGACATGATTAGAAATTGAATATTACAAAGATGAGATACAGTGATAGCAGCAACTATTTGCTAAATCCAATATGGCGGACAAAGACAGGCATGATGGTATCCTAGAGTTCAAATGAACCAATCACATTTTAGAACTCTATTCCTAAATACAGGGGTCAAGCTAGTCTCAAATTTTAGGGAGAAGTGACCTCACTTTTTGGACAGAAAGGAAGAAGTGGACACAAAGCAAGATTCATTATATATCAAATGTGTGTTCTCTTATTTGAATTATGCCCTCTATTTCCCAGTATTCATATTTTAATTTAACATTGGATTTAAGCAATACTTTATTTTCAAGTAGAAAATTTTCTGTTATTTTTGGCCATATGACTCTAAAAGAGAATAGAAACTACATTGTAACAAATTTTAACTGAGCAACCAGAATACAGTGTTGTAATTGAAAGTTAGTACAAATGCATAATCAACCACCCGTAATCATTTGCTTTAAAATTTGCTTAAAATTTATTTACTCTTTTATACTTTCTAAAATTTCACAATAATGGCACTTTCAAAAATTTCTAAATGCATTTGAAACATCCTCTGTACCAAGTACATGGGGGCACATGTGTCTTCAGATCATACTGTTCATCCTCATTTCTTTGTTGTGAATAAAATATTATTGTAACTATTTATACATAACACACTAAAATGCATAAAATTACAGACATGCCTCCTTTAGTCAGTATTTGAACTAAACTCTTCTTTCCAACTGAATCAACACAGACATAAGTGCATCTAATTTTAGAAGGAGGTGTTTTCGTAACGTAATCACTCTCTTTATATAGCTTCATTACAATAGTCCATTGATAGGATTACTAATTTATGGCTTATTCACTTGTCTATGTACTTGTAATTATTTTAGGCATTGGTTAAGCAGTATCTGCTTCGCTGCTTTTTTCCATATTTTCACAAATACAAGTCAGAAAACAACTGTGGCCTTACAACACTTATTACGAATTCCAAAACACTGCATTGTCCCGTACGTTTCTGGCCTACATAATTGCATTTTTAAAGTTAAATCTTAAATAACATAATACCTAGGCTATGCCTTCTAATGAACTGTATATTTTTCTGAATATATTTGCCTGATGATTTACGAAAACAGACAATCTAATAAACTGGTACATCCTAGACATAGCGATGTCTGCCATTATTTCCCTGTTACTAGTTCACTTACAGTTTCAAACTAATCTGATGATGAAATTGTGTACAAGAGGCAGTTAAAATATCCAGATCACCACTTCTGATCTTAAAACACAAATTGCTATTTACATGCTATTGGTAAAGTTTCAAAACACAAGTTTGCATGTTTTTATCAGGCAGTTGATAGTTAACTGACTCAGGAAAAGATTAATGGTCAATCAGCTATCGACACACATGCCTGTGAATGTCCAAGAGTTTGTTTGTCAGCATAACTGATATAAAAACTGGGCCTAGCTACTAATGGTTTGATGAATACATTTCGCTATAACAACACTAGAACTATCCTCACTAAGGTGAGGGGGCATATCAGAAAGTATGGTCAGTCAATATACCTCTAAACAAAAATAACAGGCAAAGTCGTTTTCACTTTCCTAACAGAAGAAGGCTAAGTTCACAATTTTTAGGCAACCTAGTCTCCCACTTTGCCTGGTAGTGTGACCTCTGTATATACTTGCACTGCATTTCTATAAGAATGAAACCAACTGCCAGTTCTAAAGGGAAAATTGGATGAAATTTTTATTTATTTTTAATTTTAAAAAAAGTATTTTTAGCAAGAAAAACACTCGTATTCAGGTCTAACATATGGGACAAATATAGGAAAAATGGGACACATGGCACCTTTGCACATAGAGGGGGCTTAATTTAAATATGGAATATGAATATTTTGTTGTTTGAAAGATTGCACAATGTTTATATCAGATTAAAAGACAAGACAAGTAGTATAACAAATGCATCTTAAAGTCTTCATTGGGTAAAAACAAATGTGACATCCTAAGAAATGAGGGAGCCAAAAATTAAAATAGGAAATGGTGCTTACTTAAAACAGTCATTATAGTGGCAGGATTTAAGTCTGAATATCTCATTGAAGTGAGTAGCTCTACAGCTGAAGTGCCTTTGACATAACACATATTTACGCTGTGGACTGGACAATGTCCGAGTCAGCCTGCTGAATTCTTTGAAATCATAAATTGTTCTTAGTTCATTGAGCAGACTGTTCCAGACTCTGGGAGCATCAAATAAGGAGGACAGTTTCCCATATCTAGTGGTCATTACTCTTAGTACTATTGCCAGGTTTTAGTTTCTTTGTTTTGGCAATTTTTAAAGTCACCAGATTTCTCAAGTAATTAGATAGGGTTTCTTTGGCTAAGTATCTTGTGTGCATCAGCTGCATATATCTAAATTTACCGATGTGAAGAACTGGAAGGTTTGTTTTTCATAGCAGAGAATCATAGGAGCTATTAAAATTATCAAATTCCAGTTTTAGTGCTCTATATATTTAAGGTCGCTTACAACATAGGAAACTAAAACTGAGTTTTTACTGTGTTACATTACTTTTTTTAAATAGAATTATGGAGATATTATTTAAGTTTAGTGCAGTGGTGATTTTCTACCCTTTACTAGTGAATGTTCTACCCTTTACTAGTGAATGTTCTACCCTTTACTAGTGAATTTTCTACCCATTACAATTCAAATCCAAAGGGCTGCATTACATTCAGCCATTGTTAAAACCTTCAGCAACTAGTCTTGTAGTGAAAAACTTCATGCTTCTTCAATGTTGATCTGGGAGAATTAACCATACCATGATTTTCAGGCTGGTCACCCTTGAAAAAGACAATCATATAATAGGTCCTTAAGACCAGCAGAACAAAACATGTGGAGAAGTGACCTTTGACTTGTCTCCAAGGTCAAGGCTGGTTTCCAAACTCACATGCAGCAGTGTAGTCAAGTTTGTGGTCAGATCTGAACAGGACAAATGGCAGGGAAAGAATACCCTGCTGAGCCTGACTACATACTGCAAGAAGCATTTCAGTGAAAATTATGTCAATGTGAACAAGAGTAGTAGTGATAACAAGATTTTCAAAATAGCCTCTGGTTGCAATGTTTTCATTTAGGACTAACTTCATATCATATGAAGTCTTTTAATGAAACCATTCAGGAGGAGTAACAACAATTAGATTTTCAAGAGAGTCTCAATGGCTACCATGGCTGGAAGGTTTAGACCACGTACTAGAAGAAATGTTCCAATTAAATCCTTATGTTTTATTCAGGGTTTCTCCAATCTTTACTAAACGTAATTCCATGATGTTTCCAAAACTTTTCCAAGACATTTTTACCAACTTCAAAAATACATATGTAAATTTGTGATCCCTAATACTTACCCAAAACATAAATTGAACAAAAACATAATTTTAGTCATTTTACATCAATTGCAATCCTTCTCTTTCAAGTTCTATGAGTACAGTGATGTTAAATGATCCCTGGATGTAGTCAGACAAGTTTCAGGGGAGCCTACTCTACCAAATCCATTATTGAAATTATTTAGATCAGTAAAACTTTTTTTTATCGGTAAAGAAAAATGCATTTTGATAATGCAAAGTAACCAAATTCCATAATTTTTCCAAAACTTTGAAACCCAAGGAAAATTTCTGAAATTTTCAAGGCCTTTCATAATTAACAAACTTTTCTGCACATCATAAGCAATTCTTGCTAAAAATCACATGTTGATTTGACCTTCCTTTGAGGAGGAGTAGCAATAAGATTTTCAAGATGGTCAGTATGGTATGAGCTGTACTGGAGGTCAGATCACCATCTTTACGTATGACCAGCAATACACCAAAAAAGTCTTCTGGTGAAAACTATGTCCAGGACTCAGGAAATTTTTTCCAGATACTTTTTACTCAACACAACACACTTTTCCACTAAACAACTTATGTTCTATCTAATGACCACAGGTACACGAGCTCAATACTAACACAAGGTAAAATCATGAAAATTTTAAGTCCTGAATAATGAGTGGGGTTAAAACCAATCTAATACATATCCCCATATATAATAACAGTCAATGTTTGTAACTTTTTGCAGTTACTCCTCTTGATGTACTAATGGTATTTGCATCTACAGTGATGCATTTCAATAAACCAGGTGTGACTGAACTTTGGTATTTATTAAGGGGAGAAAATCCACTTGTAAAGGGTAGAAAATTCACTTGTAAAGGGTATAAAATTCACTAGTAAATGGTAGAAAATTCACTAGTTAAGGGTAGAACATTCACTAGTAAAGGGTAGAACATTCACTAGTAAAGGGTGGAAAATTCACTTGTAAAGGAAAAAAAAATTCACTCGTAAAGGGTAGGAAATTCACGTGTAAAGGGTAAAAAATGCACTAGTAAAGGGTAGAAAATTCACTTGTTAAGAGTAGAAAATGCACATTTATTCTCAGCCTACATATACTTCACCTAGGGACAAGGACTATAGTTTTATTCCACATTTTCACTTTTACCTGGCTTAGATGACAGTACTTGTAGTTTTCGTGGATGCTAAAAATAACTTCACACTAATTTTCAAATGGATGGACAGAAAGAGGTACTGATAAGCAGGCTGAACTAATCCCAGGCTATTTCTAAAACAAAGCAGAGCCATTATTAAAGCCACTGGAAAAAAATTATAAATTTAGCTAACTCCTTTGCCAGCTTGCCATAGAGTCTTACCTGACGGTATGCTGAGGCTTGGAATTGTCATCTCTTTTTAATATCCGAACCTGGGGCTGATATTGTGTTCTACAGCTCTCTTCCTGTAAAATGGTTTGGCCACCATCACTATAAACAGAAAAACCAAAATAGAAAACCGTACACATAAATGTTTTGCAAACTCAAAAAAGCTAAATAAAAAATTTCAAACAAGTTTTCAATTTCAACAGGTAAAAATAGATACATAAAAAGACAAGTTCATTAAACAAGAGTCCATAAATGGGACTGACACTCTCCAAGTAGTTTAGGAATAGAAATAAAAACTTGTACTAATAGAAATAAGGAACTTACAGATGACAGAAGATGAACAGCAGGTCAAAATCAAGTGTCTACTAACATGCATTCTGCTGTTGTTATTTGGGGTGGGGGTTAATGTCATTTATCAGCACATGATAGACTATATATGTTGGCCAGTATATTTGGGGGAGGAAGAACCTGGGAGATCCATGGGAAGAATCACAGACTTAAGTGTAGGTACTGGCAAGCTTTCTCACATAAACACGTTGGCTGAACCCAAGACTGGAACCCATTTGGACAGGTGATGTCATTGATCTGCAAAGATTTGCACTTTAGACAATTTGAAAACCCCATTGTGTATTTATTCAATGAGACCCTTTTACTATCTTGCTCATTTTTAAAACACTGCAATGAATCGGACTGTTTATGCCATAAATCTAAGGCTATTACATGCAATGCAGATTCACACAAGAGTGCCACCATCATAATAGCCTTATTGCTACAGCTGTGCCACAAATGGGCATCAACAACTGTAAGCTCATCTTTATTCAGTAAAGCTATTTCTCACACATTTATTCAAATATTAGCAGCCATTCATACTCCTCTCATATAAAATCTAACCACTTTAATAATGGTAAATCCCCCCCCCCCCCGTGAACATCCTGGAGAAATCCTTGAAAGTACTGAGAGTGAGCGAGTTAAAGATTGGATGTTTTCTTTTCCTACATTAATACTTTACATATTGTATCATGCGGTACAAAAAAAGGTGATATTATAATGAAAGGGTAAAGCCATGAATTAAAATATATCGTGTTTGGTACCACAAGATGAAATATATCCAGTATTTGCACAGTATTTTTACTATACACCCAACTTGCTCTAGAATTTAAACTTAGAAGATTAAAATTTGCTCTTCTGCAAAACTCCACGCCCCACATTATTAAATTCGCCTCATTTTCATAGACTGATCATGTAAATATCAGTGACCCAAGAGAGCGGTAGGACTGGGTTGACCTAATCTATTGCAGTAAATAAATAAATCCTTTTGTCATGTTGTAATTTATTTGATCATAATGGACCACAATGCAAGTCCAATTCAGCAATACACCACAGTGGGTTGTCTAGAGATAATAACTTCAGAGATGCAAACAGCATCAAGTCAAATTTCTTCCATTTCTGAAATGTACTGCGGCTTCTGTTTATTTGTTCAAGCTTACAATGTGTTCTTTTTTGCTGTTTTGCAGGTACAGTGGAACCCCGCTATAACGCGCCCCGCCATAACGCGAATTCGGATATAACGCGGTCGTAGCATGGCTCCCGAAATTTCGTATATTCATTCACACATGGAGAAAAAAAATTTGGAGAAAAGTAAAAAAAAACAAAACAAGAAATTAACTTCATTTTGGGCATGAGATTAGTTGTGACTTTTAAAATAATATGATCGTGGCATGGTTCCTGAAATTTGAAATTCATTTACATGTATTTTTATCGGACCGTGAAAATATTTGTTTAACGTACGAGAAATAGTGTGTAAAACGTTTATTATAATTTGGTGGAAGAATTCGCGTATGACTTTTAATAATAAACGATCGGAACTTAACAATTTATCCAGGTTCTTTAAGTGATTTTGGAGAAGTGATCGTGTATGAATTCTAAAATAATACGATATATATAACGTACGAGAAATAGTGTGTACAACGCTTGGCTTCTGAAATTTATCAATTTGAACAGGTTGTGGTGAAGCTCCGTATTCTACTCTAGAAGAGAAAACTGGTTTCATTAGGTTTTTGAATTGTTAAGCCGAAGTAAACATTATCGGAAGTGTTACTTATTACGGATCCATGAGTAAAGCCAGTAAATCGTCTTTGTGATTGTCTTCCATGAAATCTGTATACAGTCGTTGCTCAAACAATAGCCGACATGGGCTTCTTATTTAACTGCAATCACAGCCAAGCAGCAGACAAAGCTGTGGTTGATACAAGAGTCGCACAATTTAATAAACATCAAAGGACGAAAGCCGCCAACATGTATGCTGTGCTTGGCGGTGTGATCAAACAACAAACAGTTGAAAGTAAATAATATCCACTTTATTATCTGTAAATTAAAAGGGTATAAAATTGTACATCCGTTCAGCTTAATTTTGTTTTATATAAAAAGTGATTCGTAACCATTGCAGGCCTTCATTACTTAGTTATCGAGCTTTATCTGTGTATGTTGTTTGCTTATATAAAAAAATATTTTACTGTTATGGAAAAGCAAGTTCAAAAACGCAAGTCGTTTTCTGCTAAAGAGAAACTGTATGCCCTAGATCAACTAAAGAAGGGCAAACAACAAACTCAGCTTGCCAGAGATCTAGGAATCAGCGAGTCCACTTTGCGAGGGTGGAAAACAGATGAAGGAAAGCTCCGTAGTCTACCCAACATTCTTGAAGAGGAAACTGGTTTACAGCGTAAAAGGGTTAAGTTAGCTAATGACAATGTCCTAGATTCAGCTTTGTACCAATGGTTTGTACAAGCTTGCTCAGAAGGTGTTCCAATTTCTGGCCCAATTCTGAAAGCCCAAGCAGAGAAATTTGATCGCCGTATCAATGGAGATGATTCCAAATTTAAGGCGAGTAATGGCTGGCTAGACAGATTCAAGAAAAGGCACGCTATCAGCCAAGTTCTTGTGTCTGGGGAAATCCGCTCCGCTGACAAAGAGGCTGCCAATTCCTACCCGATTGGGCTTAAAAAGTTGCTGGAGGACGGTTGCTACACAGCCGACCAAGTTTACAACTGTGATGAGACTGGTTTATGTTATAAAATGTTACCCGATTGCACCCTTGCAACCAAGACTGACAGTCACAAACGAGAAGGTTTCAAGAAGAGGAAGGACAGAGTGACTCTCTTATTTTGTGTTAACAAGTCTGGCAGCCACAAAGTCAGACCTCTGATGATTGGAAAATCGAAAGCTCCCAGATGTTTTCATCATGTAAATATGAAGGCACTTCCATTTCAGTACACTAACAGCAAGAATGCTTGGATGAATAGCTCCATATTTGATGACTGGTTTCACAAAACATTCGTTCCAGATGTTCGGGCTCATTTACGAAAACTCAAGCTGGAGGAAAAAGCTCTCCTCCTGCTGGATAATTGCCCTGCCCACCCCCCAGCGGAAAATCTTGTCAGCAGTGATGGCAAGATCAAAGTTTCGTACCTCCCGAAAAACACTACGTCAGAAATCCAGCCACTTGACCAAGGCATAATTTCCGTATTTAAACAAAATTATCGCCGCGAAATGATAAAGGGAATGGTAGCAGATAATAACGCATCCGTCGACACATCATTGGCATTACTCAACTTAAAAGAAGTATGTCACATTGGAGATAAAGCCTGGGATGCTATCACTGCACGCTGCATTGAACGATGCTGGATAAAGGGTCTTGGGCCAGCTTTTACGCCCTCGACACAAAATGATAGTGACGATGAGCTTGAATTTACAGGATTCACTGAAGACGACGTACGTTTAGCAGAAGAAGCACTCAAAAAATACGAGCACAGTCATCATGATATCCTTAACTGGTATTCAGTAGATGACATCTGCCCTATATACGAACACATATCAGATGACGAAATTGTTACAAATGTCAGCAGGAAGAATGAAACTGCACAATCAGAACCTGAAACCAGTGACGATAATGATAACGATGATGATGGCACCCCAACTCCCCCACCAAAAGTGTCTGAAGCAGTAGTACATTTAGAAGCAAGTTTAAGGTGGCTGGAAACACAAGATGTTGACAGCGTCAAAGTCCTTCAATTAAGAAACATTCTTGACTTTGCTAGAACCCAACAGTTCGTGGCAAAGAAGCAAACGTCATTGGATATATTTTTCAAGAAATGATGAAATTTAAATTTGGAACCACACTGACTTTGCACTTTGCGCAACGATTAATTTAGCAGTTTTCACATGTTTCTTTTGATGTTCACAAAATCTGAAATAAAAGTTATTTGCACGCTGAAATCATGCGTTGATTGTTAATTATTCTTGCAGTTGTCGCATATGATAAAATTTTAGCGGTATGAAATTTGTACAGACACCGTATGTAGACCCGGGAATAGCTGCATGCAAAGACCGTACGATATCAGACGGCAAGTAAATGGTTTCAATATTTTGTTCATCCTATATTTTACACGACGAATTCAGACTATTACAAAATTATTGAATATTTTAAATCTGTACAATTTTCAATGAAATTACATCCATTATGGATGAACTGCATGCCACGACGGCACGGTAGCATACGGTGTTGATACACTTTACATGATATAGTGATAGTCTGGTATTATCGGTCAATCTGTATTATTGTTCAAACAAATAAAAATTAGTAAATGTTTTTAATGCACAGTAATAACCTATAAATATATTAGCCATCGATTATTTTGAATATATCTTAATTAATGCATTCCAGTTAATATTCATCTGATGATAAGCCGACTTTTGATCATTGTACATGTATACACGTATATATTCTCGGAAAAAAAGTTAAATATTGTAAAACCCCGCATTAACGCGACCCCGCTTTTAACGTGATCCGATTTTATGGACCCCGATCATCGCGTTATAGCGGGGTTCCACTGTATTATAACTTCTGATGGCAAACAATCAACCATGTAAAAATATAAATATGAAAAGAATATGAAAATTACTTTTCCTATAAGTTTCTATATTTCAGTAAAGAATACTATATATATATATATATATATATATATATATATATATATATATATATATATATATATATATATATATATATGGTCATAAAATAAGTAACATGAATGAGTCAGAATGAGTCAGAACCATCACACTTTGTAAATTCAACAAAATAATTTATTTCTCTTTAATACAAAAGCGAAAAATGTAAAATAAGATCTTACGGCAGAGCGAATAAAATCCCAAATAATCCTAGAATTACAGACACAATTCCTAATGATTAAAGGTCTGAATAGTAGTGGAAATCCAAATTAAATCCAATGCTTGAAGTATTGATGTGCCTTTGGTGACCCATATAATGGTGTTTTGGATCACAATAATACAAACCAAGATTTAAACCCTTTGGTGAAATTTCACTATAAATTCAAGTCTCTATTTCCGAGAATGTTGTTTTTGAGCAGCATTTTGCATTTCCAGTGAATAAATAATTTAAATAAATAAATTACAGTCCAAATGAATTACTTGACACAACATTAATACAGCTGATTCTGCTAAGATCTTACAGCATGAATAATTAATTTCTAGAAAAACAAGATTACAAAGTCTTTTACCGGACCTCAGGTCACTATCAGCATTTTCTAAAAACAAAAATTATCTAATGAAAATATTCTTTCTGGAAGGCTCCAAATGTGTACAAAATAAAATCTTAAATATGATTAAAAGTCTATTACTACAAAATTATAATATAAAATGTGTAGTAAACAATAGGTAAACCCCACAATTCATGGGGAATTTCTAAAGTTCTAGACTCAGAGACTGACATAAACATGTTTACTCCAAAACCAAAATCAATGATTCAGGTCAGGTAGAAAATGAACTTGATTTTAGACAAGGTCAAGTCCAACATAAAATATCACATTATCAATAGCATATAATAATTCTTTTTTAAATCTCAAAAAAAAAAATGCAAATTAAATATATGCAACATAAAAATATTCACCTTGATCTTTCAAATGGGCTTGATTTGGGAGTTAATAATGTGATCAGAAATGTATTGGACAGAAATATTAACTGGCCAATAATGTGGTTCATGTGTAACCAAAGAAAACTGAATCTATTCCTTAGAAAGTCATATCATACTGGTAATCAAAATTTGTTCTGGATAAAATACACAAGACCTACCTTCCAGCTGTCTGTGTCTGTGGTGCTGAGATTTTCAGGTTTTCCAATTTCTTGTCCAACACCTGAAGTAATAATGATGACATTATAAACCACTTAAAAATTATTTCAATCTTCACACATTGCCATCAACAGGAATGAATCTATCTTTTAGGCTTTGTGTACATCAGTGTTGCACCTAGGATTCCAAAAACAGCAGTCTATCCCCCACCCTCCAAACCTGGGAACACACAATATTTTAAAGGGACAAAAGGACAATTGAGGCACAAAATAAACTTTTCGGGCTAAAGATTTGTAGCACAAAATGCACTACTGTTATTAGGACTGAAAACAATGAAATAACTATTTACCTAGACAGTTCTGAGACTGTCTCTTCATTTACTGGACTGTACTATCTCATTTTCCTTGGACACTTACAATATTGCAACAAACATCATATAATGTGCTCAGGTAACTCATGAAAACATTAACGTTTGAAAATTTGGTTAACCTGATATGACCTGCAGCATGGAAATTTCTGTTCTAGAATCATGTTCTTATTTAACTTAAGTGTTCACTTATTACCATCAATTTTAATAAATACCCATCTTTTTAAAAATACTTTTCTTTTCCAATAAAGAAATCATTATTTAAATACATTGCGTATTTGCATAAATTTTTGTCTCTTGTCAACAAATCAACCTCAATGTAGATGAAATCTTCCACACAGCAGGGATGACTTTAATCTCCAAAATACATTGCTCTAATAGCTGTCAAAACTTTACACTGAAACTTGGTCAACTATCACAAACCTTTAATGTTTTCATTGGTATATACATTGTTTTTACACTGAAACTTGGTCAACTATCACAAACCTTTAAAGTTTTCATTGGTATATACATTGTTTTTACACTGAAACTTGGTCAACTATCACAAACCTTTAATGTTTTCATTGGTATATACATTGTTTTTACAGTGAAACTTGGTCAACTATCACAAACCTTTAATGTTTTCATTGATAGATACATTGTTTTTACACTGAAACTTGGTCAACTATCACAAACCTTTCATGTTTTCATTGATAGATACAGTGTTTTTACACTGAAACTTGGTCAACTATCACAAACCTTTAATGTTTTCACTGAATGATACATTGTTTTTACACTGAAACTTGGTCAACTATCACAAACCTTTAATGTTTTCATTGATAGATACATTGTTTTTACACTGAAACTTGGTCAACTATCACAAACCTTTAATGTTTTCATTGATAGATACATTGTTTTTACACTGAAACTTGGTCAACTATCACAAACCTTTACTGTTTTCATTGATAGATACATTGTTTTTACACTGAAACTTGGTCAACTATCACAAACCTTTAATGTTTTCATTGGTATATACATTGTTTTTACACTGAAACTTGGTCAACTATCACAAACCTTTAATGTTTTCATTGATATATATGTACATTGTTTTTACACTGAAACTTGGTCAACTATCACAAACCTTTAATGTTTTCATAGATAGATACATTGTTTTTACACTGAAACTCAGTCAACTATCACAAACCTTTAATGTTTTCATTGATAGATGTATTGTTTTTACACTGAAACATGGTCAACTATCACAGACCTTTAATGTTTTCATTGATAGATACATTGTTTTTACACTGAAACTGGTCAACTATCATAAACCTTTAATGTTTTCATTGATAGATGCATTGTTTTTACACTGAAACTGGTCAACTATCACAAACCTTTAATGTTTTCATTGGTATATACATTGTTTTTACACTGAAACTGGTTAACTATCACAAATCTTTAACGTTTTCATTGATATATGCATTGTTTTTCCGTGGACATTCATTGCCATCTTAGAGTTTAATTATCACCTTCTGAGACTATCGCCATTGCTAGCACCATCAAAGATGTAATGGATATCCACTAAAGAAAAACTTGTCACATTGTTCTTACATTTTTTCGTGAAAAAGAAGAAACAAAGTAAGCGGTGGGGTGCACAAAGTAAAGATTTGGAAAACAAAGAATAAAAAAACAGGAAACCTGTAATCCTGTGCTCACTTCGATCATGCCTACCAAGACTTCATAATACTCAAGTATGTAATTACATAATGTCAGACATCCAAGCCAGACCTTTAACTTTAACAAGCTATTTTTTAGTTTTCCCTGAAATTAACCAAAACAACTTGTAACAAGACTTTTTATTCTTAAATGATTAAATCTAATTTTTCAAATCATCTGTGATGATGAAAATTATGAATGGGTATGCATGGGTATGCTATACAAGAACTCTGACTTGTTTTCAGTGCCTTTAAATCTATATCTTCTAACTTTAAATTTCACATGGGTGAAACTTCCTGTATGAGTACAGAAAGTGATGGTGTTATGAACAGGACATTTATTTAGGTCTGTGACATTTCTGTTTGCTCAATTTTTTACATGTGTTTTTCTTTCAAAATACTTGCTTTTCAAATACCAAGTCGGATGCCGATACATGTATCTTTAAATGATTCATACAGGTATTTGCTGTATTGAAAATATTATAATACAAATTTAGATCCATAAAGTTGACCTCATTGGTAAAACTGCGATCTTTTCAAGCTTGGTAATTATTGCAATTCTATTCTGCTTGAAGTACAATTCACTTGATGCTCACAAACAAAAGCAAATTCATTTTTGAAATGTAATTTTAATTAACACAACTTTACTTGATGTCAATACATAGCACAGCCACTTTTTAAAAAAATGGAATAAAATTTCATATCAATCTTAGTACGTCACTTAATCTGAGTACATATATCAATCTGAACACTGAGCACATATCAGAGAGAGACCGTTCTGGTGGCCTAGTGGTTAGAGTGCCTGCTCAGCATTAAGAGGTTAGTGTTAGGATTTGTCTACCTGGTGTCAGGACAATGTGACTGGGTGGGACATCATGCTATTTGTCTGTGGCATGATGCCTCAGTGCTAGACATCAGTATAAACTGTCACACTGCAGACATCATAGTGATATGACTGATTTTTTTTCAAATATACATTAAATACCTAAATCATACACACACATTTCAGAGTACATTTCAGAGTACAGGTATCAATCTGAACACTGGGTACATATCAGAGTACATATCTGAATACATGTATCAATCTGAACACTGAAAACAGAGTACGTGTATCAATCTGAACACTAGGTACATATCAGAGTATATATCTGAATACATGTATCAATCTGAACACTAAGTACATATCAGAGTACATGTACCAATCTGTACACTAGGTACATATCTGAATACATGTATCAATCTGAAAATTGAGTACATATCAGTGTGCATGTACCAATCTGAACACTGAATACATATCAGAGTACATATCTGAATACATGTATCAATCTGAACATTGATACTCAGAGTACATGTACCAATCTGAACACTGAATACGTATTAGAGTACATGTCATCAATCTGAGTACATGGATATGTCAGATCAATCTGAGTACTGTCATATCAATTTCCAATTGTAAACAATGAATTCAAGGCAAACAAACCCTGCACAGATATGTTTCAAGAAAAATGATTTTTTTATAAAAGAATTTATACTTTATGGCCACAAAGAACAATTTGAAACAAATTCATCCCATTCTGCCAGAACATATATTTTGCACCTCTATGGTCTTTGATTTCATACCTATGATATTTAGTAGCAGTATGTGAAATCTTGAGAACTGTTAGTGACAACTACTCTGCCAATAGACTTAAAACCATAGAGGACAGACAGCTGCATCAAGTAATCTCCCTTCTCAATATTTACTATATTTAGTAACATATTGATGATATATATATAGTACGACGTTAATAACTCAGCTTTAATCACTTTAATACTTCAGTATCAGTTCAATGACATGCTTGATCCCAGCTCCAAGTCTGAAATATATTCACATTAATCTCCCTCAAAAACTCCAAGTCTTAAATATATTCACATTAATCTCCCTCAAAAACTCCAAGTCTTAAATATATTCACATTAATCTCCCTCAAAAACTCCAAGTCTTAAATATATTCACATTAATCTCCCTCAAAAACTCCAAGAAGAATCACTTAAATAATTTAGATCAGTCAAAATTCATGCTTAGTCCTAGCAACAAGCTGTAAATGTTTTCATATTAATCACCTAAAATAACTTGAACTCAAATAGCTGATATCACCCAAAATGCATGCTTGGTTTCACCTACAAGTCTCAAATGTTTTCATTTTAATCACCTAAAATAACTTGAACTCAAATAGCTGATATCACCCAAAATGCATGCTTGGTTTCACCTACAAGTCTCAAATGTTTTTATTTTAATCACCTAAAATAACTTGAACTCAAATAGCTGATATCACCCAAAATGCATGCTTGGTTTCACCTACAAGTCGCAAATGTTTTCATTTTAATCACCTAAAATAACACTGATCACTAAAATACCTGGTTTCAATCAAAATAATGCTTGATCCCAGTTACAGTTTACATGACCATATTTGCCGCCTATAAATCAATACTTTTAACATGGCAGTCCAAGTTTCGCCTTGTAAGCCGGCTCGACTTACATGTGGATTATATGATTTACCGTATTTTATATAAGTTCTCATACTTGCCATCACTTATTTTCTTTGAAACTACGGGGAAAAAAAGTGCATAAAAAATATAGGTCCCGACATCGAGACAGATTCCAAAATATTTACATAACTGTCAATAATAAATTCATGTGCAACTGACGTAATCACGCTTTAAAAAAAAAACATACATGAACATTCAAATTTTTCTTAACAAGTGTGTATGAAAACATGGGCATTTTTTGTTATTGTTAAAGCTACGTTAAAAATCTAAATCACACACATATCAGAGTACATACCTGATTACATGTATCAATCTGAACACCGTAATATCAGAGTACACGTATCAATCTGAACACTGAGTACATATCAGAGTACAATTCAGAGCGCCTCATGATCAAAATAAAATATGCCCGATATAAGAGAAATATTTTGAAGCAATTCTTCATTTTATCTTGTTTAATGTTCCTTACTCTCCTCGTTTCGCTGAAGCTTCTGTCAAAAGAGATAACTAATAAAATTGTACCTTGAAAGAATAAAAAAATACATACCATTTTGTGTTAGTTTTAAAGATATCCAACTTATATTTAAATGTTAACAATATTTATATCCATACTGACTCCATTTAGTTAAATTCCATGAATTATCGTTTAGCATGTGTTGTTTCTTCCTAGGTGCAATGAAGAAGGACAGCCGGACCATACTGACCAACTAGGCGGTTAATGGGTACCAACTTGGACGGAAGTGATTTTTTCCGGAGAGGGGGGAGGCAAAGTCGTAGTTCGTCTAGGGCGCAAAACCCATGAACAGGCACTGACAACTACCTCTCCATTCCCACCAAATAATATTTACCATTTATCTGCACGTGCAAGTACACTTCCGGTAATTTGGTATGATCATTGCTCACGCTAAGTGCTGCGTTGATGGGCACTTCTGTCGGCCAGAACAAATAGTGTCACTGACTGAGAAACTTGTATGAGTAAGTACCCAAAATTCATTACCTGTCTTTACACATTACCGATTAAAATACCATATGGGCAGCCTCACTAATTTGATCTCATTTGCCGAATCTTGCCCAAAACATGCGTCAACTCGAATCTACTGACCAAAGTTGTAGGCATGCCTAATTTGAATGTACACAAAGTCGGATGGTTCTTCCAACTAAGGTTATCGTAATCAAACAAACAAGTTTATTCAGAGGTATTATTTAACAATGGAATATGGTAGTGCCATGGTACACGAGTATGTCCACAATTGTCAGGTAACTACAATTATAGATTACAATCACCATCTCTCTCTCTCTCTCTCTCTCTCTCTCTCTCTCTCTCTCAGCAAAAGCTGCAAATAAAAACTGATCCGAATGCACATACACACTGAAACAGCGTTGTTTCCTCTTTCTCATATACATACAACTGTTCACTAAAAACAAGTCTTTTTCTCGTTTTTTTTTATAAATATTTAATTATTGTACATGTAATTTGATAAGAAGGTTACTACTGCAGCAAGAAATTAACAAGTTGCACTGAACTTTGGACAACTAGGGTTCATCTTGTTGCGTACAATGTACAATAAATAATACCTATAAATAATAAATGTGCATACTATCTTATTCATTTCCTCAATTAATCATACAGTGATACTAGACCAACAAGTTGTTCCCCACTTCGTCTAACAGTGATACCATAGCTCGTGAAACCGGAAGTTGCTAGCGAAATAGACGAAGCCAAGGTGTTTATATGGCATCTCGTCATACTCAACATCGAACTTACAAAATTAGCGAATTCGACTTTAGTCCGAGTTTCCTCTGACCCATGCCACCCCATTTTTTGATATTTGGACGTTTATGTTGTAAATGTCCAAATATTTTTAAAAAAAAATAAATGGCAAGGGTTAGAGGAAACTCGGACTAATTTGACATCAATTTAAAGGCCGATAAATACGACCAATATGGTAATTACCCTAAAAAACTCGAAACGTTGATCACTCGAATATCACTTGTCATTCACTGTCACAACTTGGCGCTAACCGAACTTGAAACTCGACCGAATTCCTGTCAAAACGCTTTTTCTCAAATATTGGACAAAAGCCCCCCCCCCCCCCGCCTCCCCAGGATAGCAACCAATGGGGGGAGGGGGAGACAAATCCCTCTAATCTGTGATATTTACAGTATTATGCATTTTCACTGTTTATTTTATAGAACTGTTTCTATAGATGAAATTTTATTTATTTACTGTAATCATATTAACCAAGATGTATAATGGTCTCTGTTGCAACCTTTAGTAATTTGTTTTATATTGTATACTGTCATCTGCATCTTTTTTAATGATTACAAAACAATACAAACAGGAATAATTTCCTAAATATCAACAAAATAAAAAAAAATAATGAACTAATCTATGTATATCACACTTGACTACAAATAATCACTAGACATAATAATCCAACATGCATACTATATCTAGGCACACTTGTATAATTTTAATACCTAATTAAACCTATTAAACCCACATAATCCTAAATATTGACAGTTTTAATGTGTATGTCAATAGAACAAAATCCTATGCTTTCAACAAATGTAGGTGTATATAGATAAAAGAATATAAGTATAATGCATAGCATTAGTTCACTGTTGACAGGTGTTACTGGAACAAAAGTACTCCCACATATTTTTGTTACTTTCACATTCAGTTGCAGTTCATTGTAAAGTTCTGACTGTTAGACCTTTTTCTCAAAGACAGGTACCAACTTCAGTTTGGATAACTGCAACTGTAAACAGTTCACTGTTTAAACATGTGAAAGTGTAGAATTATATAATTAAAAATATGGTGTGTCTAATAAGATTATATTTTAACAATTACATTACTTAGAGAAAAGAACCGCTCCGGTGGCCTAGTGGTTAGAGCATCCGTCTCGGATGCGGGAGGTCATGGGTTCAAACCCCAGCCTAGTCATACCAAATACTTCTTAAAAAATTGTACTAACAGCTGCCTCGCTAGGCACTCAGCATTAAGAGGTTAGTCATTAGGACTGCTCTGCCTGGTGAGGATAATATTGTGACTGGGTGGGACATCATGCTACATGTGTGTGGCATGATGCCCCAGTGCTAGACATCACTATAAACTGCCACACTGCAGACATCGTAGCGATATGACTGGAAAATTATTAAAGCTACATGACCCACTAACTGAACTGACTCCTTTACTCTGTAGAGAACAGCTGCTAGTTTGCTTCATTTGTTTCTGTTGACAGTATTGGTCCCAATTGTCTCAATCTGCATATATAATTGAGTACTCAGAGTACCTATATTAGTAGCCATAGGGCAACCTCCAAGTATCAGTGGGTCCTAATCACCTTAATTGGCATTTAATTGAGTATACCAAGTACCTATTTTAGTAGCCATAGGGCAACCTCCAAGTGCCTATAGGTCCTAATCACCTTAATTGGCATTTAATTGAGTATACCAAGTACCTATTTTAGTAGCCATAGGGCAACCTCCAAGTACCTATAGGTCCTAATCACCTTAATTGGCATTTAATTGAGTACACTATTTTAATAGCCATAGGGCAACTTCCAAGTACATATTTCAGTACTTCAATCCATTCTATTCTTGATTTTATTCTCACACCTTCCATTTTTTCCCCCTATAAATTTCCACCGATTCTTTTTGTTTTCTAAACTCTGAAAATTATTCATTGCATTAGTTTGTTCCAAATAATTAACTTCATTAATAAGCTGTGTCTCCAGCTGTTCATGTTGCTTCCTTTTGAAGGAACAGTAAGATGGTTTTTCCCCTAATTTCTACAGTATCATTTTTTTTAAATTGATCTTTTATTGTAAAAACTATTTCAGAAGACTTCGCTCAAAATCAGATGTTTGATTAGAGCAGACACTTTGACATCTACAATGACAAAATGTATCTTTAACAAGAGAAATGTAATCCAGATCTTTTAATAAGGAGTTACTCAATTTCCACAAAGTTTTGATTTTCAGTTTTATAAAGACAACAGTCACTTTTACCAGTGAGTTTTCAGAACGGTTTCTTCCACCATTGTTGTTGTTGTAGGGTTTAACGCCATTTTCAGCACACGATAGGCTATACATGGTGCCAGTATTAATGGTGGAGGAAGAACCCGGGAAAACCCCAGAAAGAACTACCGACCCACGAGAAGCTACTAGCAAGGTTTCTCACATACCCACATTGGCTGAATCCAAGACTCGAATCCACAAAGACAGAGTTGAGATGGCAATGATCCGTAACGGAGAGCGCTTTAGACCACTTGGCCACCCCTCCACCATTGTAAAAAGATTCTCAAAGACAAGAAAAAAGTCAAACCTGGCTTTATTATTTGGGTTGCTTTTTCTCCAGGCATATCTCTTTGTATCAATATTTCTCCCTCGCCAAATGTCCACCAAGTTATGTTCTGTACATTTATCAAGAACCACCTCTCTTGCTCTTGGATGGATCAAATTCTAGACCCATTTAAAGTCACGTCCAATAATGACAAACTCACTGCTGAAGACTATTATATAAACTTTGATTTCGGAGTAGAAGTTTGGTTATAATGGTTATGGCTATATACATTAATCAAACTAAAACGATATATCTAGAATTATTTTATTACCAGTAATGTCTTTTCTGGTTCTATGTATGGTGAATTGAAAATCAGTATTTAACAGAATAGCCAACCCCCTTGCATTACCTGATAAGGAATTGAAAACATTCATTGCCCCAAAGTTGATTGTATGTATTTCTCCTGTTTATGAATAAAGTGGGTATCGTGAAGAAGATAAACTGAGCTTTTTTTTTTGTTTTGATTTAAATAGTTCATTACATCCCTTCTCTAAACTGGATCATCCCTGACGATTCCAGGTTAGACCCGTGCCACTTCATTTTGAGGAGGAAACGACTGGAAGCACTTGTGACAAGGAAAAATTGGAAAGGTTCAGAAAAAGTAGTTCAGGAGGAAGTCACATTTTATAGAGAGAGAGAGAGAGAGAGAGAGAGGGAAAAAAAATATTGTATGCAAACTTTTTTTCCCCCCAACCAATCCTAATATACAATTATGTACAGTTCTATACATTCATCACTGAGACCAAACACACTCAAAGTGCAAGATGAGCTTCTAAACTTCCAAAAAAAATATCTGAAATCGACTATTGTTTATCGGAGCATATTTGACACTTACCATCTAGCACAGCTGACCTTTAGCCTTCAGCTTAGATATACTGTATAGTTTTGTTTTCTTTTTTTGTTACAACTCAACTTGTTGTATCTTCTTCAGGAAGTTTTTCTATTAAATGTCACATATATGGCATTCACATTCATTTGGGAGAAAAAAATGCCTGGAAAGAGTTAGATTTCTGCATTCATGTATAAAACATGTAAGCCATTTTTTAGATTACTCTTCCCCTGTCCAGGATCCATGAAAAATATAAATATATCCATCAAATTTAAATTATTCAACATACAGTAATACACTGTAATGTTAGAGTTATTTGCAACAACTACAACCACACCAGCAGTAAAACATCTATGCTTAGCTTCCTACACTCAATGCCTGATGCAGTCTACTATCAGTCAGTTTTGCCCGTCACCCCTGCCAGGTATAGGCCGCTCACAAAAGATCACCAGAGGCTTCTGTCCTGTGCCACCCCCTCGAGCCGTAGGTGTGACCCATCTTGGTGATGTTTGCCTCAAGGTCACATCGCCAGGTGTTTCTTGGTTGTCCCCTTCTTTGCTTGTCTAGAGGGTTCCACCACAATGCCTTTCTGGTGATGTTGGTTGGCGGCTTACGTAGGGTGTGTCCTATCCAACCCCACCTTCTCTTCTTGATCTCGTCCTCTACCGGAAGCTGGGAGGTTCTCCGCCACAGGTTGGTGTTGCTGATTGTGTCTGGCCAGCGGATCTGGAGAATTCTTCTTAGGCAGCTGTTGATGAAGGTCTGAACTCTCTTTACAGTCAACTTGTTGGTTAATTAGGTCTCTGCTCCATACAGTAGGACTGACATTCACGTTGGAGTTGAACAGTCTGATCTTGGTAGTCAAGGAAATTTCTTTGGAGCTCCAGATGTTCTTGACCTGTATGAAAGCCGTTCTCACCTCTCCAATCCTTGCCTTGACATCTGCATCTGTGCCACCCTGCTGGTTGATAATGCTGCCCAGGTATGTGAAGGACTCCACCTCTTCCAGGGGACTTCCTGGTTTTTCTTCTGTTGGCATTTTTGTAGCAAGCTGAGTTTTACAGGGTTGGGTTGCTAACCCCATGCCCAACCCTCCAGTCTACTATAGTATGGTAAAAAGATTGGACCATGCTTCTGATCTGCAATTATCCAGTCTATAAACATCCAATTATTCATTTATCTCATCTATCATCTCATTTTAATACATATTCACTTGTCAAGCTACTTAGATAACCATCTTTTCAATCCCAATTTACAGTTTTAATCGCTTCTACTACGGTACAAATTCTAGACATTATTTATATTTTCCCTGTTGGAGTACCATTTATTTCCTAAAGCATATTCTCCATATGTTTCAGATCAAGCACTCCAAGTAATGATCATTTATTTGGCCAGTAACCAGACTATTATTAGTCACTATCACAGGTAAAGATGGTGACTTGCAGTAGGAATGAGACACAAAATTGAAATGTTGTGAATCAAATTTTATCTGCCAAATGTTTTTTTGGCATAAACATATTATATACTTGTTATGAACAGATGCTAAAATGAAATGCTGTGAATTAAATTTCATCTGCCAAATGTTTTTTTGGCATAAACATATTATATACTTGTTATGAACAAATGCTGCTATCATTTTCTAGTTACTGCATTTGGATTCTGATGGTTAGCAACAAGCTGACAATGTACACCACCAATTTGGAGTTTTAGATGGTAAATGTGATCATTTGATCAGAAATTGAAGCATTATTCAGTACATGTATTTTCTACATAAAAGGTCATAATGTCAACATAAGAAATCCATATTACAGTGGTCTATGCACACAGAATGTAATCACACTGCAATGTTCACATTCACATTCCGATACATATGTATGTGAATCAACATAAATAACTTGCACATAATAAACTTCATCAGACAAAAAATGAGTATTTCATCATGGAATTTAATCCCCAAATCCACAAGCTTATAAATAACTGTTATGAATTCCTTTTTTATATTATGGTATGATCTACCATTCTTCACCAACCATGCTTAACCTAGGATCAGACTTCTTCTTGTACTATAAATAGCAACATAATTCAGACCTCTTGTACTCTAAATTGCAACATAATTCAGACCTCTTGTGCTATAAATAGCAACATAATTCAGACCTCTTGTGCTATAAATTGCAACATAATTCAGACCTCTTGTGCTATAAATAGCAACATAATTCAGACCTCTTGTGCTATAAATAGCAACATAATTCAGACCTCTTGTACTCTAAATTGCAACATAATTCAGACCTCTTGTACTATAAATTGCAACATAATTCAGACCTTTTGTACTATAAACTGCAACATAATTCAGACCTCTTGTACTATAAATTGCAACATAATTCAGACCTTTTGTACTATAAATTGCAACATAATTCAGACCTTTTGTACTATAAATTGCAACATAATTCAGACCTTTTGTATTGTAAATTGCAACATAATTACACACAGGTCAAATTCCATGATACAGGTTTTAAAAGTTCATCTACTATGCAGAGTTTATCTGCTTGTAAACAGGAGTTGAACAAAATATAAATGATCAACCTAAAGCCATGCTGCCAAGATTAAAATATTTCAAGGAAAGCTGATCAAAAGGAGTTAAACTGTTCATATGCCCATGATACATTATCCTTCATGTGAACAGTACACACCTACAAATCAGTTATCTTCAAAATAAGCTTTAATTTGAAGTACTACAAATTACCAATGGTCTGCCCTGCTAAACCACCAAAATTTAGATGTTCATGCTATTGCCACACAAAACAAGTCACAGATTTCATTCATGGGCATGGCCAATAAGTGCACAGATTTCTGAACACCAGCATGTATTCTGTTGCTAGTTCCTCTTGTTTCATTACCATGTGAAAGGAGGTTTTCTGAACACTGGCATGTATTATGTTGACAGTTCCTTTTGTTCCATAGCCATGTGAAAGGAGGTTTTCTGAACATTGGCATGTATTATGTTGACAGTTCCTCTTGTTTCATTGCCATGTGAAAGGATATTTTCTTTGCAGAATGTGCATATGCCTGCTTCTACTAACAAAACAAATTCTGTAAATGTAGAAAACCAGATGATTACTGCCTATGCAGCAAATCAAGCAGATTGCAAAGAGAATGCGGTAGTTCACAGGGCATGTCAAAGCAAATGAGGAAGTTCACAGGGTATGTCAAAGAGAATGAAGTAGTTCACAGGGTATGTCAAAGAGCATGTCAAAGCGAATGAGGTATTTCGCAGGGTATGTCAAAGAGAATGCAGTAGTTCACAGGGCATGTCAAAAAGAATGCGGTAGTTCACCGGGCATGTCAAAGAGAATGAGGTAGTTCACAGGGCATGTCAAAGAAAATGTGGTAATTCACAGAACCTGTCAAAGAGAATGAGGTAGTTCACAGGGCATATCAAAGAGAGTGAAGTTCATGGGCCTGTCAAAGAATGATTTAAACCATGCTGCAGTCTGTTGTATTGTCTCTACTTTTATGCTTAATAATGGCTGCATCTAACCTTACTTAAATTAGTACATGTATCATCTTTCCTAATAAATAAATATTAGTTTCAGACCCTGTATCAGCTTTGTTTGCTCTTTTTCTTCCCACTGCAAATCTGTAAAACCCAGGTTTTGGTGCTCTACCACCAATTTTGGGATATTTCAGGTACAACAATTTTTTTTTCTTTTCAGATCTAGTAGAAACATTGGTATATCTTATTTTCTTTAATTGGTACCTTTGTAAAGAATTCAGTGTCAGTATCCCACATTCATTAAGTGGTTTCATCCCCTCTTTTGGGTAATGACATTTAACCAATACAAAATCTAAAGAAAAAAAAAATGTCCAGTATAAAACCAAAAACACTGAAAGCATGGCCAGCTTCAAGAACAGTTGGGTGTCCTTTCAATTTGAAACTTTTATGATGTATCATAAAATCTACAGAGTACGTGTGATTTGGATTTTTAACGTAGCTTTAACAATTTTTCAGTCATATCACTATGATGTCTGCAGTGTAACAGTTTATAGTGATGTCTAGCACTGGGGCATCATGCCGTAGACATGTGGCATGATGTCCCACCCAGTCACATTATCCTGACACCAGGCTGACCAGTCCTAAAACTAACATCTTAATGCTGAGCACCAAGCGAGGCAGCTGTTAGTACCATTTTTGCAAGTCTTTGGTATGACTCAGCGGGGGATCGAACCCATGACCTCCCACATCCGTGGCGGATGCTCTAACCACTAGGTCACCGGAGCGGTCTCTACAGAGTACAGTTAAATTAATTTTCAACAAATTAATGTCTTTTATTGATTTAATGTGGATTGTCTCTAAAGTAGGTCCTGCAGAGATTTCATTACACTGGTATACGCCAGTTTCATTAGTCAAATTTGTCTTTGTATCAGAAAAATGTAGACTGTATTTTTGTACTGACAAACTATAAAATGTTATTTTTTAGTTATGAAATTTAAATGTTTCAACATTTCAGCCTTCCTAATCTTTTAAAATACACAACTTACACAGGGGGTCAAGTTAGACTTGAATTTTAGGGAAAAGTGACTTCTTTTTTTGGACAGAACAGGAAGAAATAAGAGAGGTACAGGGAGAAGTGGGAGCAAAGCAAGAAATGTAATATGTGTGTATATATATATATATATATATATATATATATATATATATATATATATATATATGTGTGTGTGTGTGTGTGTGTGTGTGTGTGTGTGTGTGTGTGTGTTGTTTTCATTCTTTTATTTGAATTATTCCCTCTATTTCCCAGTATGCATATTTGCATTTAGCATTGGTTTTAAGCAATACTTCATTTTCAAGTAGAAAATGTTTGGAGTTGTATCTGTATTATGAATAAATTTGGTTTAAAAGCTATCATATTCATATGCAGTGTATTTTGGCAATAAGACTTAAAAAGAGAACAACAGAAATTATACGTCTGTTATTAGAAAATGGGGTTTTTGTAATGTAAACACTGATTTACAGTTACAATAGTCCATTGATAGGATTGCAAATATAAGGTTTTATTATTTGTCTACTTTCCGTAATGTTAGGCGCTGGTTAAATAGTATTTTCCTTTCGCAGTTATTTTGCTTCATATTTTCACAAAAAGCAACTTGTAAAGCAACTTTGACAGTACAGTGCCTCTCGAATTCAACAACATAGCATTGTCCTGTATGTTTCTGATCTACATAATTGTATTTTAAAGCTAAATCCTCAATAACATCACATTTAGACTCTGCTTTCTATAAATTGTATATTTTTCTGAATATATTTGCTCAGTGGTTTACAAAAACACACAATATGATAAAGTGGTACAATGTCCACCATTAGTTCCCCATGACAGGTTCACTTACGGTTCCGAACTGATTCTTATGGAGAGAAAAAAATAATGTACAGGCAAGAGTTAAAATATTCATGTTACTGATTCTATTCTTAAAGCACAAATTGCTTAAGTTTCAAAACACAAGTTTGTATGTTTTTATCATCAAAGGATAACTTGAAGAAATCAGGCAGTGATAGTTGCTAACTTACTCTGGAAATGTTTAAGGGTCCATCAGCTATTAAAACACATGCCTGTGAATGTGCAAGAGTTTGTGTGTGAAGCAATAAAAACTAATGCACACATATTTCTGGTTTATAGCTTGATAATCCAACCTTTTGTTCAAAACAAATTAATAACCACGCTTTTTGCTCAATTTGGATTTTGCTGCTTTCTATTTATGGATGACTTTAAGTCATGTAATCTATTAAGTCCGGCTGTAGTTGAAGGCATTCACTTGAACCAAAAACACTGAAGTTAAACTTTTTATGTAGTACAAATAGACACCATAACTATTGACTTTGTAAGTGAACTCTGACCCAAGTGTTAATTGTGTGTTGGTGAAATTGGTGACTAACAGTGATGATTGTGGAATGGGATTAAATATTCTGAACTTTCCCACCCCATTTTACATTCTTTGACATATTTTGGGATATGGGATCAGAACCAACTGGCTATTGAAAAGTTGGAATTTGCCACACAAGCTGAAAGCAAGAGTCATGAAGCATAGAGCAATTGGCAGTGATATTTACATTTGTATTGTTTGACTACCATGTATGTGCTCTCTTTTTTTCTCTTTTTTATGAATCTGGTTTTCCTGTAATAGGTTTCTGGTTGTTGTTCTTGGCATAAATATGTTAAGCATTAACTATACTTTAATTCAGTTTACAGACATTATATGACTTTCATTTAGTACTTTTGAATGTTTTGTACACCATTGGAAAGTTTATTTTTGCTGATATCATGTGAGAAATGCACCTCTGATGTCATGGTTATGTAGATTGTGAGATCTGTTTAGTCGTCTAACTAGCAATGCAAACGGCAAGCACAAGGTCATATTTCATCACTGTTTTACTTTCATCTCATCTGTTGGCCAATTAAAGACATACCAAATATTATAATCACAATTTCTGAGAAAATAAGTTCTTTTCTATTTCATGCAGGTATGGCTTGACATAAGGTTGCTTAAGTTTGCTTGATGCACTAGTAAGTAGCTACCCTGTGCCATCACTGTGCCATGGCAACAAATTCCAACATCTGTCAATAAATGTCACAATATCAAAAATGAGGTGGGAAGGGTCATAAGAAAGGATTACATGGTGTTGTTTTGTGACAAGTAGCATTGCAGTTCCTGTAAATGTCACAATCACAATCATTTTATCTTCTTTCTCTAAAGTATTGTTTACAACATAATTTTCCTTACTTTATGCCAATGATAAACCTACTGATCAGCATTTTTACCAGTCAAATTTGGACGTGTAACCAACTTTTTCAATCCTTGTCTATACAAAGTACTGGTAGTTGCTCAGTACTAGCAGAATCACTGTCCTGTATGCATTCAGTACCCACTATTTCAGTAATGGATGTTTGTTTCTAGAATTGGATTACACCTACCTTTTTATGATGAAAATTCACTTTATTTCCTCTAACATCTATATTCATTTGGTAGGTCATTATTTGTACACCCCATGAAACACATGGCAAAACTCGATGTTATGATGAGGTCAACCTAAAAGGTGTGATCCACTACCAACTGGATTGAATGTTGCATGGTGTGATGTCAAAATAAAAGCTACTCGTATTTAAGAAAAAAATGATACAACTCTATTGTGATGACTAAACCTGACACACTATTTTCTTCAGCCAGTTTAGTACCTGGCCCCCACTGTAAATGTCCATAACAATTACAAAATTTCATCTGAAAGTTTATTGACAATTAAGATTAAGATCAAATATAAGGATTAAATAGACTTGTTTAAACTAGGCAGGTATTATTACATTTTATACAAATTATTAGTTAATTTCAAATGAGTAAATGCGCGTAGATGAGCACATTTACATACACTCTTCACTGCACCTTCTCGACCATTATTTGTGAATAGATGCACTAACTGGTGTTTCATACTCATCATTTAGCTGTCTTATATGTTATGTGTTCGCTTGCTATATTATGTTTATTGCCGCAACACCCCTTATAAAACTATAATGTGCACAGGTAACTATTTATGAGTCAAAGTTATAAAATAAGGCATCCAAAATTAATCAAAATTGAAAGCGAAAGACACCTTACTACTGATCACCAAACATATGCATATGACCGTCAAAAGCCAAAACTGATTATTCAGTGCAGATCAACGGTCTCTAACAACTGTAAACGAAATGTTCAATTGGTTATGGCATTAATACAGACAAAAATATCCATACATCATTATTTTCCAACTCCTCCCAACTGTCAAGAACCCCTCCATCTTCTGCCATGATTATTGTAAACCGGTCTGATGTCGTAATATGGAATGAAAATGCTTGTCGAACCATTTTCGGAAAATATTTATTCATTTTCTTATTTTATTGTAACTTCTTGTAAGTATTGACTAAATTTCCTTTCTGTGATCCACGAATCACATCACACTCTGACGACATTTTTACGACATATTGGGCGTGCTTGATTGGGAACACCTATGTAAGATAAAAAATGTCTCCGATTTTGTATTTTTACATACCAAATGTGGATAAGAATTTAGTAAAAGTACGAGATTGGTGTTCGTTGGGTTCGAGGACTTGACAATGCACATAAATTTGGATATAGCGATCACGGAGAATGCTGACTATTTTAATTTAAGGAAAAAATATGCGGACGAAATAACTGACCACTTAATTGATAACTATAGACATTATATTATATAGCCAGTGTAATTCAGATTATAAATACGCTAAATAATATGTTGTTCAATCATAATTTAACCGGTATGTCGTATGTTCTTTTTAAACAGTGGTTGAAACGATCCAGGTGAGTGGGTAACAATAGTGGAATAGTGGTGTGGGCACCTTATACGTCCGACCTGCTTTAGGTTTCTAAACCGGGACTACAAGGGGATGGTTAACTTAAAACATTATTGACTAATGGCCTCAATGACCAACTATGTAGACAAACCAGGCTTTTGCTTAGGCTTTAATGATCACCAAATTAGACGGAAGTGAAGGGGGGGGGGTCACAGTTCACCAAGGCGCCAACAAAATCAAGGGCTAACCCTGTCGATGACCTCAACTTTTGGTCAAAGTAAATGGTCATAAACTTAACTTACGGTGTAGAAACTGTTAATCACTTATTACACGTATTATGACATTGATCTCCGAGACCTAGATCGCAGCTTTAGTAGGTTTCTTTATTACCCTTAGTGTATGCAATTTTCAAAGTTTTCTGAAGAAATTTACTCAGGAAAAAAAAATTATTTTGCAAAAACCATTTTAAAAAAAAAAAAAAAAAAAAAAAAAAACAAACATGCTGAATTTAACCATAACAGTATGGACTCAAAATAAAAATAAAAATCACAGACCGCTTCCATACCGTTAATACAAGCCATCCACCGACGTTTGGTCAGTGGACATTGTGGACAAGAAAAACTATATTGCAAAAACAAAAAACACTTTCAGTAAGAATGACACTGACCTTTAACCTTTATCAGTTTCTTTTTTTTTTTCTTTCTTGCCCATCGTGCCAGTTATCCACTACTACTAAATTTTAAAGGAAAAATAAAAACCGTGCTCCGAGATTTTGTATAGTGATTACACAAGCAGTTAATCGTACACTCTTACTTCCGCCCAAACTGCGCAGATTTCGGACTATGACTCGTGAGAATTTTACAATTCTGAATAAGCGTACTCCTAAATGTTTGGATTATTTTATATTTAAACACAATAAATACAATTTTAGATATTCAGATATTTTAGATGTCCCGAGAATTAAAACCTCAACATTTGGCACAAAAAAAGTATTTTAGATATGCAACTGTCGTTTATGGGATGAGCAATCTGATCACTTTAGAGAACAATCAAATTTTAATTCATTTACATCATTATTTCAATAATGAAATGATGAAAACTGTAAATGTAATATCTTCAAAAAAGATACCTACCCCCGAGTGGCCGAGAGGTCTAAGCTTGCCTTTACCAATCACAGGGCTCGTCCACACAAAAAATGCACGATATCAATAAAGTATAGCCCAGATATGTAATTTAAAATTAATTGTGCAGAAATCTTCTTTCAGCTACAATGGCCTGGACTTTAACCTTTTCCTGCTCTTTTTTCTTTTCTTTTTCAGCTTCAGGAGAAAGTTGCTTTCTCCAATAATTACTTATGCTTCTGTAATTTTATTATTTAAGAGTAAGACATTTTAATACAGCTTACAGCTTTATTCATATATCATTTAAAAAACGATAGTTTTTTAAACGTTAATGAAATAAATAAAAACTATTGACTCTCTGTCATGATATCCTTTTATATCTTAATGATCATATATATCAATGTTGTTGTTGTTGGGTTTAACGCCATTTTTCAGTCAGCACATGATAGGCTATACTTGGAGGTCAGTATGTCTGGTGGAGGATGAACTCGAGATGAACCACCGACTCACAAGAAGCTGCTGGCCACATTGGCCGAGCCCGAGATTTGAACCCACGCAAACAGAAGTTAGATGGCAGTGATCCGCATCGAGAAGAGCTTTAGATCACTCGGGAGTGTGTGGGTGTCTTTATCGGTATTAATGTACAAAAGTCGTGTGTCTTTATTCACCCCCATTAGTGTTGACCCGGCATGGAAGGATTGAAGGATCTAACTGTGGAACACTTGGTGTCTTTACACACATTAGTAGTATTATATGTCTGGTGCACATTGATTGTATGGCCTGGTGCGAGGTAAACAGTAAACGTCATGATTCACTATTTAAACATATTTCTTGGCTTGCCTTTTATACAGACATGTTAACTGTTCTTTGATCTAAAAGTACCCATTTAACCTAAAAGTACCTATTTGAACTAAAAGTACCCATTGGATCTAAAAGTACCCATTTGACCTAAAAGTACCCGTTTGATCTAAAAGTACCCATTCATCCTCGGGGCTGCTACTTTGTTCACTTAGTTTAAAAATATTTCCAAAATATTTAACTCAGAGGTGGGCAAACTTTCCAGCGCAAGTGCCGCGTACACATATTTACACCTTGTCGAAAGCCGCATAGTTCATTAAGTAAAATAATTAATATTTGAAATAGCAAAAACAAGAGGTTTTTCTAAATAACATAATTAATTTTCAGTTGTTAATATGTTGTTAATATTTGAAAACTTAAACTTCAAAAGAAGCACATTTATTTGATAAACAGAGGCAGTGCGAATGATGACTTGATCCTATGCCGTATGAAAGCCCTTGGCGGCCCGCGGGCCGTAGTTTGTCCACCCCTGATTTATCTGGAACTAACCCATGATGAGCATTCATGGATAACTTAATAACTTTGGAATAGTGAATTTTAAAACTTCTTCCAAATCTATGTTTGACGGTTGTGAAATTATTAACCAAGCAGCTTGTTCAAAAGCCTGCTTTCATAAATTTATAGGTAAAGCTATACCAACTTATGCCAGCCATGTAAGTTTGATTACACGTTTGCCATTACAATATTAAAGATTGTATTGGGAAAAGTCTACGTGCTACCAGTTAGTCGGCTGTGAACTAACTAAAGTAAACATGGAATAATTTAGGTTTGCAATTTCTCCAGTATCCATATTTGACGTCGGTACTACTGATATTTTAAACAAATTATTTTAAACATCCATATAGGCACTTTGATACCAGAGCCGAGTGTGGTTAAGTCAACTCTGTGTGTGTGTGTGTGACTGGGCAGGGAAAAACTAGGACAGTTATCTAAACCAAACTTTTTCCGCTGATCGCTTGTCAAATAATTAAATAAAAACATTTGAGCATTGCCAAATAACACAACATATGACACATTTTGCAAAGTATTCCTTTCACATTCCAACGCAGTTTATTAGCTGGAGCAATTATAAACATTTCTGGGATCCGATTGGACAAATTCGCAACTTTGGCGTTGTATATAATATTCTCATTTTCTTCTTGTATAATAGTAGATGGTTCGTTGGTAAATTATACATTGTATACAACTGGATCGTGTTGTACAAATGCGTCGAATAGCGTTATCTGGCACACTGAGCATTACATTGAATACAGAGGTAAAACTGAAGTAGAAATTAACTTTACTGAGACATTTACACGACACGCCAAACTGCTACATCACTTATTAAATAATATGGTTGGTTCTAACGTCAGAGAATAGACAAATTCTAACTTGATGAACTTGAGTCATTTATTTCATGCTGTGTGGGTGCATCATCGTATGGAGTTTTACATTATTCTTGTCCTTTCTTTAAACATTCGGCTTCGGCCTGTTTGGATCCCCATGACTGTGTTCTAACGTTCATCTTGTGTGAAGCAACGTTTTCAGCATTTTTGCTAACCTTAGAGTCGTATTTCTATATGCACTGTTCACACTCCATTTCTTTGCAAGGAAATTAGAACAGTTAACTATAAACCTGAATCCAAGCAAAGGATAGCTGCTAACTGATTTACAACTTTACTTTTAATAGTGAAAAAATAAGTTTAAATTTTACTGCGCATAAAAAATAAAATGGATACGAAGCTATATCGCATATGCAAACTTTAACAAATGGATTCTTCCAAATCGGTATCTACAAAGCGTGTTGCAATACATACATGGGCAATTGGATGGATGAAAATTCATATATATTTTTCGAATTGGAGATAAGAACTAGAAAATAACTAACTGAACACACACACCAATATGCCACAAAGATAAATCACATGAGTTTAGAACTGGCAAGAAATATAATCTCGGGTGCGTTAGTATAAAATATTAGGTTGGATACGATTTTAAAAATGCTTGAAGCTGCATCAATTAATTTGCATAGTAGATGACTAAATGTTACAAAACCTTAATAAGTGATGATGACCTTCACATTGTTTACATTATTCCATGTTCTTCATTTGAGCTACGTGATCCTGAACAGCGAAGGAGATTACTGGTCAAACCCTGGGTATATGACAGCCAGGGAAAACATAGCAAAAGCTTATAAATGCCTCCGAGGAAAGAGATAGAAAAGCACAAAAGAAAAAGTTCAAGATGACTGACTACGTACGGTTTTGAACGGTACTGCCAGTCTGTATTTATTTACTTTAGTGCAGGTAAGTACATTTTCTAAAATTGGACTCGACACAATAATTTTTGTGACAAATATAAATGTATCAACAACAAAGCAACCAGTGCACAATTATCCATGATTTCTATTTTTACTTGACTGCTTCTTGACATTTTAAAAATCAATATGTGTACATGTAATGTGACTAACACCCGATGTTGATAGAGGTAATTCCAATTCAGGACACCTGTGAAATGAGGTATCTAATCCCGTTAGACGTTATTTAACCATTCTTCTGTTGATTCAGAAAACTGTCGAAGTTATCCATCAACATAAATTTGCTAATCAGGAATGTCACAATACAAGTAACGGGTTGACAATAAGCTGAGAATTTTAGCGGTTGTTAGACTGGCAAAGAGCTCATATGTCTTCTAGTATTGTTTCTCGTTCATTTTTCCAATATGCTTCCTTCTGATTTGTACCACTTTTACTTTTTTATGTTCTATTTACAATAGTTATGTTCAGTTCTTGGTTGATGTTTTCAGTTTTTTTTATTACTGTATATTATTGGAAACATGCTTGATGATGTGGAAGATATACTGGAACTGTTAAAATTGTACATGCTGTAAATTATGCCAAGGGAAATATATAGCTGTAATCTCTGTATAGTCTTCGTATGAAATTTGAGGAAAGTTTGAATATCCTCCTAAATGCATCTACATTATTTGATTTTTATTTTATTCAGTTTGTTCCCAATCTCGTGGACGTGCGTGTAGACTTTATGTTGTGTTTGTTTTGCAGCCCTTTTTGAATATTGTGAATGTTACGCATTTCTTCTGTGGTGTCTTATATATTGCCCATGTTTTCATTGTCGTAGTTTTATCCTTTCTCAGACTAGCGTGATATCTTGTTTTAAGACAGTTACTTTTTATCTTGATCTTTATTATTATCATTAACAACAATCTGTAAATCTGCTTCTTTTATAAAATTGTGGAGTATTTCTTTGCATGTTGGTAATCAAAAAAATGACAGTTATTCTATTTGTTGTTATCTTTCGACACAAAGTTCAATATTCCGTCCAGATTTTTTTAAACAAATATGCAGTATTTCTCGATACCTACTACATCGTTACATTCATGTTAAACTCTGAA